>OX422210.1:251992618-252300118 GCA_949130495.1 Sambucus nigra
ATGTGTAAATTAAAACTTCAATTTAAACTTTAGACCTGGTTTTCTAGAGAAAATGCTTTCTTGGGATCCAAACAGGGTGATGTAATATACCATTTTTTTCAAAATTAAAAAATATTTTTTTGGAAAAAAAATAGATTTTTCTGATGGGAGATGCGCCCTCACACGCTAAGCCAACTAATTCACGAGCCTCGTTTCACCCTCACTTGTGCGTGTAACCAAGTCATCTTCAACCTTCAACCATTTGACTTTAGGGTATTGAAACTTTGAACCTAAATTTTAGATGTTTTAGGAATCCATTTGAGTTGGTTCCTAAATGATAATTGCATAACTTTTGAAGAAGAATCCAACCATATTGGTTTTAAGGATTTTGGTGGGCTAAATTGAGCTATTGACTATCTATAAAAAAAAAGGAAAAATTTTGACTCAACATAATTGATTGAAAGATATTATTCTCATTTTGTTATCACAAGGGTTTTGTTCTAAGTTGGAAATGGGCAAAACAAGCATGGTTTGAGGGATTTTGATCGAGTAAAACTCTTGAATTTATTTTCTAGAAAATTCCAAGCAAGAAAACTTCAAGCTTCGATTTGAGGTATAAAAACTTGTTCTTGATTCAATTAAACATTTCACCTTGGTTCCCGAGAACCTAATCTCAACTTACCTCGCTTGAAAACTGGTTCAAAGTCAAGGAAGAAGAATCCACCATTGAAGCTCAAGTTTTGAAGGAGTTTTCTAGTTTTTTAGCTCTTAGCCCAAAAATATTTGCCTATGGGTGGTTTCAAACAAGTTTCAACCAATTTTTAATAAATTTTAGTTCATCCCTAGAATATGCAACTATGTGTCAAAACAAATCAGATACGCACAAACTTCAGGAAAAATCCCCCACAGGGGAAAAACCTTTTATATTTCTAGAACTTCAAAATAATTTATAAGACCTTTGACTTACATACAACTTCCCTCAAGCGTAACACAAGGTGCCTTCAGCAAATCATTAAAGTACCGGTCTAGAAATCAGCAGCAGCAACACCATAAGGACACGCAGTCTCCAGCAAAGAATCAACACACAGAAGATCATCAATAACAAGCAGTCATAAAACTTCGTAGAGTCTCCCTCCACAATAGAACGCATCTTTCTGGTTGTAGAGATCACCCTCCAAAGGTTGAATAAGTAAAATACCCATCAAAACTATGTTTTGGGTTCCAAGAAATAACTCACACAAAAGAACTGGGATTTGTGAATTATAAAAACAAATTTTGAACCCTTAAAGTGATGGAGAATAAACCAAAAACACTAAAAAAAGCATTCTGTGAAAACCAATGTTTTCTCCTAACGAAATAAAGAACCCTGACACCTTATTTATTAAAACATTTAAGGTGGTTATGTGTTAGGTAAAAAGACCTATCGTTCAAATGAAAAGCGACGTCGTTTGAACGACACTCCATCTCGTTCGAACGAGATGTGACGTCGTTCGAATAACAGTCACTGATCCCCCTTAAAAAAACTTTAAAATATTAAAAACTTGGAATCCTTAAAAACTAAAATTTTTACGGGATCAGGAGTGTTTATCCAAAAAAACTTATGATTAAAAATCATTTAAAAAAAATTCAAAATTATTTTTCATTTCATAAAAATATCCCAACACTTTTATTTTAAAAATATAAATGGAACTTGACCACATTTACCAAAGCCGTCCTTGTTGGGCATGATTGTTGAAGTTGACTTGAAATTTGGATTGTTGTTGTAGATGTATAATTTCCAATTCTTAGAGAAACTTTTAGCGGTATACGACATACTAAATGTGACGGACTATGTCCTTACATTCGTTATTTTAGTGCATACACACGTTAGCTAACACATGTAAATGCCTAATTCTATTCTATATAAGTTTAGTAATATAACCAAATTGAAGAAAAAAACATTCATACATAAAATAATAGAAATGTAAATCTCTCAAAAATTTACATTGGAAAAGCTCAAAATTGTTGTGCATATTTACTGAGGTGAAGAGGCCCTTTTATAGGGTTTGTGAGGAGATTTGGGAGGTGAATTTTAGCTAAGTTTGCACAAGTTCCACCATTGCATATGTGGATGGAAAATTGGTACCCATGGTACTCCACATGGCACATGTCATGTTGTCAGTTCATCTGGACCCATGTCAGTAGGGGGGTAAGTATAAATAAGTTTGGGTTTTAGTTTAGGTCCTTGGATAGTTTTTTTTATGAAATTTAGGGCTTCTAAGTTATTTTGTAAAAGTTTAGGGGATTATGGGAAATTATTCAAACCTAGTGAGTTTGCTTATGATATTCCAATAAAATATAAGTCATATGGTCAAACTTTGAGTGAAAGTTGGGATTTAATTGATATATAAAAGTGTAAGTTAACTTAATTCTTCTTGTAGGGGTATTTTGATAATTTGGTAAAACCTAGGGTTTATTTGTTATTATTACATTTTAGATGGACTAAAGGTATAGTTAGAGTATATTTAGAGTGGGTTGTTACATGATCTCTTTGAGTTGGGTCGCATCGATGAACACTTGCTGAAAAATTAATGCAAGGGAAATATTTATTTTAAAATCAAGACTAGGACTCAAAAAATATATCGAAAGAAATGAGTTATCCAAAAAACACACGTCATTTGGAAAGAGGGCCCACTCGAGAGCCGATGTCGGCATTTCAAATGCCGGACTAAATTAACGAATGTGGACTACTTGGTCCTCCATGTGAAGGACCATAATGAAGGCTGGTGGGAGTATGGGCAGAAAGTAACAATCAACTTGGATGGCTGGTAAGGATGGAGCAGAATGCCCCCACACTCAACAAAATAAGAGGAACAAAAGTAGACACCTCTTTACCGATTGGGAGAGTTCTCAAAAAGACAAAATGAATGGATCATCTAGCATTCTGAAACCCATACCACTCCCCATGCCCATTTACGCAAAGAGAATGAAGTGTCGTGAATAAGAAAACTACTGGCATCGAATAAAAGAGAGTGTCGCTAAAAGATAATGAAGGGAACTTTATAAAGGATTAAATATCTGCTTACTCAAAAGAGATTTATACCGCGAGATAATTAATCGAACGATTAATCATTCCTTTAAGCTAACGGTTACATGATTAATCGAACAATTAAAAAATCAAAACTTCCCCCATACTTTAACTGAACAATTAAATGCCCTCAGTTTTCTAAAAAAAAATCCTACTTTCCCTCGAGTTTTGTACACACTTCCTTTTTTCACCCAAATACGTACCTATTCCAAAATAGGTAATCTTATTTGCATCCCATTTTTTTTATGAAGAGTGTCTACACATGCACATTCTTAGTCAAACACCTATATGGACACTCCAATTCATAATTAGGATTTGATTCCTTCTCCCACTGATAGCCCTATAATCCAAATATATGGAAAGAAGACACCACCAAAATAAATAAGCCTGAAAAGGTTTGGGGGTACACATGAAAACTTCCCTAAAAATTAAGAAAAAAATCAACTAGGATAGGTCCTATAATTTATTGGTTAAATGCCTTTAATCAAACTGTCAAAGATCCAAGGAAATCATTACTGAATCTTCTCCATTAACCAAACTATTAATGAAGAGGGACACTTGTCCCTAATTAATTTGATCAGCCATATGCGTGTCCCTACACTCTTTGATCCATTATACGCGTTGCACACTTTTTAACTGGTCGGTTAATTAATCCATTAACAGTTTGATTAATGGATATCGATCATCCCGTATAAGATAGGGACCACCCTAACCTTAAAAATAACCCAAAAACCCAACATTAATTCGGTTTTCCAACATTCTTCAATTCCAAGCCTCTATGATTCTCAAGTTCTATAAAAAATCCCATGTGAAGTCTCGACTATTCGAAAAGTTACTTCCTCTAAAATACAGAGTCAAACCTCTCCCTAGACCCTACAAAAGTTGGCTCTTCTAAACAAAGTTCTACCCAACTGAATGTTTCCATCTCATTGGGGACACTCCCCCAAACAAAATTCAAATTGCACTATAAGGGTAAAGAGACTCTAGAGAAATTTTAGGTCAATATCATAAATATAAGTTGTGGTATAACACTACCCATATCTATATAGAATATCTAAAGTTGGCCCCCATTAGGAGATCTAGAATGCACTTTACAACATTTATAATTTAAAGCCTAGTTTTTACTCATCGCATATGTTTGTTGAGCTAGATAAACATAATTATATGTTACACAAGTGTTAATCAACTAGTACAACTCAGTATAGCATGAAAATATACTTTTCAAAACCATTCTCAAGAAAGTGTCCATGAACCGATTCATTCGGAAACATTGCTAAAACCAAAGTCTAAAATCCAAATACTCTTCATCACTTCTCCGAGCGAACATTCCCGTCGAAAACTACGACACCCCTGAATATGTATTTCCCTGTAATACTCATAAAACAACTATCTTTGATTGCGCATTTTTAAGATATGAATATGCACTCAAATTTATAACGAAAATTATATATAAGGACTAGGCTCTATAAATAATATAATGTTATATATAGTATACCTAATATCCTATTTCCTCTATCGGTAAATATGTTTGTCCATTGGTTGGAACTACATTGTCTTTGATCCTAAGACCTCTTGGGTATGTAGGCACAATAATGAGATGTACTCGTAAGCCCAAGCCTTATAATACGTATTTTGACGTAATATCTATTAGGGGTGCCTCCATTTCTAATCTAAACCCCATTTCTCATACGAAATGGTCATCTCTATCACTTCAAATCAGCCTAAGGCCTAAGACACATTTAGGATTTTAGCCATGTTGATAAGAGATAAATAGATCTCTATTGGTGACTTCTGGTCCACCCAATCCTAATTACATTCCTTCCCTCCTTCTACACCTCCACACTAGTCTGATGGTTCAATAATTCCTTCTAGATAGTGATTGGCTGACAATCATAACAACATATACCTTTATGGGTGCCTTTGCCTCCACTCCCATTATGAAACTCCATCGAAGCTACCATTTGCCTTGAAGATAGATTATTTACCTCTCAAAGAAAGTCCTCATGCTATCATACACATCACATTGGAATCCTTCCATATGGATCACCATAACAACCGAACTATGTAGGCTTGGATATCATGGCTACACCGATACATAGACGTAATACTGAGTCTTCCTTGTGATCAAAAGCCTCGACAACATATCCCTCTATATGTTGTCACCTTTGAGATGGACCCATATATCATATTATCTTTTAATCCATATTTCTCACTTCAAATGAGATATTAAACTATCTCAAGTTGAGATTTCTCACGCACTTACATACATACTAACTACCGCCCATTATTTCTCACGCACTTACATACATACTAACTACCGCCCATTATTCGAATATATATTCACACACAAACACTCTTATGTAACCATGCTGATTAAATGACGTTCCTACAAATCTCACAAACACCATTCTTATACCTAAGAACCTATCTATATTTTAAGGGATTCTCAAACTAAAGTCTCTCATCATGTTCTAAAATAAACTAAAAAATATTCATAAATGTTAAGAGATATAATAAGTATATAGATAAAGAAGCACAAAGAATAGTTGAGGTTCCTAAAACCTTCCCCACTCGTAACTCGATTCCCAAACCAACAACAAGAATATCTAGATCAGCTGCAGACTTAAGCCTACCTTATGATTATCCTAGAAGGGCAAACCCGACCTATTTTGATTATTTTTATATAAAATAATTGAAAACTCTGAATAACCAATGACCCCTCACAAAAGACTTATGCTTGGACCTAGATAGGGGCATGCAACCCAACTCAAAAACTAGATATGGTGTTGAACAACTTCCAGGAGAAATCAATCTAAAGACTGAAACCCAACCTCAGGGGTGAATGATGGACCAAAAGACAAGAATTCTCGCATCTCCATAGGGATAAAAATAACAACTCAATTCATCATCCACTCAATCATCATGCCTGTCCCTCGAGTCCCATCTGAGGACCATAACACCTCATAATGCAATCCGGTTGCTACTATTATGGAGAGACACTATATAGCCATTATGATTGGAAAGAGTATTATTTTACCTTTATATGGGGGATGCCGATGATGTTATACATATGGTTATTAGAGAGGTTTTTTTGGATGTTGCCCCTCTATTTACTTCACTTGGTACGCATAACATATTTCTTCAGTCGTTTGTAGACTTGGGTGAATCTATGAATGATTAGTCCGATTGGCTAATGGCTAATGGCTAATGGATCTATTTATCTCCATTAGTTTATGCTTTGGTGTGGTATGCTAACACCCATCCTGCAGATGGATGATAACCAATACATCTGACTCGGAGGCATCCACCAAACTTCGTTTTACCAATCTTGGACACTTTACACCAATTGGGTTAAGAGAAAATCACCCCTCCTCATATAAGTAATTTTTTCTTTCATAAAGGACTTTATTGAGTCTGTAAGGATTTCACTTAGAGTCTATGGAAACGTCAAAGGCTTGCTTAGCGTCTAACCCTTACTATAGGAGAGGCTATGGTGGTTTCAGGAGATTATTTTAAGTGGTTGTGGAAGGATATGATTTTGAAGGCTTGTTTGTTGTAATTTTAAGTGGAGGCTTGTTTGTTGTTTTTTAGTATGTTGGTGTTCGAAAATAAACTATTTTTTATGTCATAAAATTACACTCTAATAAAAAAATTGAAATAAATTCTATTTTTTTTTTGTATTTTGTTGTGCCTTCATGGAAGAATCATTTATGTTTTAATTGTCTATACCAATCACTAGCGCATAAGTAATCCTTTTGTTTAATTAAAACAATGAGATACACGTATGCCTCTTAACGGGATAAAACAAGAGCATTTGTGAAAGAGAGAGGACCGCATCCAAAGTTACTTTATAAGTTACATGTACCTCTGTGGGGGTAAAATAGATTTTGTAATTTTTTTGGAAAATATTTTGAGAGGATCATGCATGCACAGTTCTTGTATAGGAAGATGACAATAGTTTTTTTTTATAATAGTGAAGGTGAAAATTGCGTATCATGACGATAGTCGGGTCGGGGATAAAACTTTTTTAGGTGATGAATATTCACTAGGAGGGCCATTTCTTCTCCATCCAGATCAGTTAACATAGTGAAACCTCCCTAAAGGATCTTTTTTACAAGGTATGGTCCACCCCATTTGGGTTGAATTTCACTTTAGGTTCCCAGATAGGTACAACGATTTCTTTGAGAGCGAGATCGCCTTCTTGCACACCACAGTCTTTGACTTTCTGGTGAAAGATCTTCCAATGTTTGTGGAATAAATATTTTAGCTTTTCTTCATGCATGAGAGCTAACTCATCATGGAGGATTTAGTTCCAATAAACTTTTACCACTAGTATTTCAAGCAAGAATCATTGGAAAAGTATCTCAAGTTCAAAAGGTAACATTGCTTCCATGCCATAGACACGGGAGTATGGGGTAGCCCCAATGGGAATTCTTATGGACGTGAAATAGCCCCAGAAAGCATATGGGATCCTATTATCCCAATCTTTGTGACTTTCTATCATCCTACTAATGATATATTTGAGGCTCTTATGTATCTCTTTAACAACCCCATTGGTTTGTGTTCTATAAAATGAAGACTTGTGTCTCAAAATTATGTATTATCCACTTTCATGGCTTCATCTTTAAAATCGAGGCAATTATCTAAGACGAGCTCATAAGGGATGTTGTAACGGCAAATTATATTCTTTCGATTGAAGTTGAACATTTTCATTGCATTCAACACCACATATATGACTCAACTTCGACCCATTTGATGAAGTGGTCAATGGAGACTGTAAAACCGTATGAAACACGGTGTGTGATATCGATTTCAAATTATTCGCAAGTTTCCAATCAAACCTTATTTAATTAGATATTATTTAAAAAAAAAAAACTTAAATCACCCCCAAACCATTCAACTACGTGTGTGCGTATGTCAATCCATAAATAAATAAAGCATGTGACTTTGGAATAAAGCGTTCAAAATAATGACTTTAGGAATAAAGCGTTTTGGAAGAGATCTCAAAATCTTTTTAATGACATGCGTGTTTTCAATCACCTTACCCAAATTAAAACATGTGTTAACCATGTCCGACAAACGTGCATAAAAATCATCAAAGCATTCAGACTCAGACATGGTGATAGTCTCAAATTGGGTGGCCAAATTTTGTAATTTTAATTCTTTAACCATATTCATACCCTCAAGTGTCAATTACAAAACATCCCATGCCTCTTTAGACGTGGTGCACGTCTATTCGGCGGAACTCGTCGGGAGTGACGGCTCCAGAAATAACACTCAAACCACGAGAATTAAAATTAGACATTTTATAATCATCTTCAGTCTAGGCTGACACGAGTTTTAAAGAGGTGATATTATTAACGGTGACAGTGGGAGGAGTCAACCCATTTTCACAAAGAAACCAAACACACTCGTCAATGGCTTTTAATCTAGATTTCATGAGAGCTTTCCAATAGGCATAATTATTCCCATAAAAATAGGCACCTTATTAAATGAACGTTCCATTGGAAAAATTGCGATACAAAAACTGATTTTTCAAAAAAAATCAATATCACACAATTTTACAAAAAATAGGAATATGCAATAAATTAGCACAACCTGCTCTGATACCAATTTGACGATGTGAGAAGTCAAATTGTATAAAAAAATCCTTAAAAAATCAGGATCACGCGATAAATTAGCGTTACCCGCTCTGATACCAATTTGTAAAACCGTATGAAATGCGGTGTGTGATATCGATTTTAAATTATTCGCAAGTTTCCAATTAAACCTTATTTAATTAGAGACTGTTTTTAAACAAACTTAAATCAGACCCAAACCATTCAACTACGTGTGTGCGTATGTCAATCCATAAATAAATAAAGCATGTGACACAAAGTTAAGGAAAAAAAACCTTTCGAGTAAAACCTTTTATTTATAGAACTTTGAAGAATTTACAAGACTATTGACTTACATAAAATCTTGCTTTCGCCAACAAGTGTAACGTACGGCGTCTTCGTCAAACCTCCAAAGCAATGGCTAGAAATAACGTTGGTTGGAATCTCCCGCAAGAACTCCAGGTGGTCAGCAATGAAGAAGAAAGTGGCTTCTCCACAAATTGTGAACTTTATAAGGACTCCCTCCACAATAGCACGCAACTGTCGGTTGTAGAGTTTTTCCCACAAAGAATAAACCAAAGAAAATATGTTCTTGGATTCCACAAAACAACTCACGCAAAATTAATTGGGATTTTTGTGAATTGTAAACAAAAGAAATATTTGAACCCTTAAATTGTTGGAGAAAAACTTTCTGCCAAAAGATATTTTTTTCTAATTTATTTTGGGCAGATAAAAAAACAAAAGTTTTCAAAGGATAAAACTCTTTAAGGTTGAAAACTGTTCTCCACGTTTGAAAACAAAGGCTGGCATCCTTTGTATAAGGAAGTTTGAGGCGGTCAAAGAGATCAGCATGAAAGTTGCGTGTCAGCCAGAAAGGCAGGTCGCTCGAATGAGAATCCCATCTCGCTCAAACTAGGGATGCGTGTCATTCGAACGACTATGCGCGACATCCCAATGTCGTTCGAACGAGATGGTGATCTCGCTTGAACGATCTTGGCGTCGAAACCGAAGTACACTGGCTGCCTTAGAAATTTTTTCAAATCTTTTCAAAAATCAATGTTCTCTAAAATAGTAAAGAAACCTTTTTATAAAAAAGATTTATAAAAGCTTTTTAAAACACCTTTTAAAAATAATCCAACACTCTTAATGTGAAATGTATATGAAACTTTAAAACACTATCTTACCAATATCATATTGTTGGGCTAGAATGTTGAAGACAACCTGTAATTCGGATTCGTCTTTTGTAGATGAACACTTCTTCAATTCTTTGACGATTGTAACGATATACAACATAATAAATTGTGATGGAAATTTATAAAAATATGTCCTTGCAAATCTCCCCCTATGTCTGTGCTGGTACATACATAAAAACATCTGAATTATCAAATACCAAATTACCTATACAAATCTACCCTCCCATGAATCCCAAAACTGAAAAGGTAAAATTTTCAAGTCCTCAAATTTTTCTTCAACTTCAAACCTCTCAAAGCTTTTCTCATCAGGGTGTGCAACATAATGATCTTCAATCTTTGTACCTAGACACATGAGATAAAGCAAAATACATTCGTGTCACATCGAGTTTTAAATTATATAAGAGTAATCATTAATAAATCAAATCTCCTTCATAATGCAAAAACTCCCCCATAACATGATAATTCTTTCTCCCCCTTTTTACGATGTCCCCAAATAGACAGATAAGAAGAAACAATCAAAACATGGAGTGTCACGATAAAATTCATAGCAAACAAGGATCAAACTACGTGCATGCAAAGGTATGTCCCCAAAACATCCACAAACTATTTTTTGATTTTTCAATTTTTTCATACAAAAATAGGATACTAAAAATCACACCATGGATTTAAACTAAACCGACCAAGTTATGGATACGGAGTGTATGGGTGTGAACACATTCGATAGGAAAATTAACTCAATCAATCATATGTGCATGATGCATAGTGTACTCCTAACTAATGAACATCAAAAGTATCCTTAGGTGTAAATTTTTTTTAATTTAGATGACATCATCTTATGCAAATCAAAGTCAAAGTGATTTCCACACCAATAACGTTCAAAACTTTTTAGCTATTTTTCAAGATTTTCAAGGACATGCAAACCCGTTATAAAATCTCCAACCAAACTCCCTCATATATATTTTCTTGTAGAGGTGTTAAACTAAATTCTGAAACTTTGGAGAATTGGTGCAAAAACCTAAATGGCCCATAATTGGCATGAATTTCTTTTTATTGCCTTTAAATTTTTTCAGGCTCTTTTAAACCTCTTTGGACTTCGAATAATAAAATTCCTCAATTTTTTAGGTCCAATTTAAATGGCGGCTTAATCGCAAAGGATAAAAAATAATCTTTCGTATCCCTTCACCATTTTCAAATAAAGCACACAAACTCACAAACGGCTCTTACATGCACAACTTTCTTATCAAGTTTTATCACGCTTGGTTCATTTTAAGGACATGATTAAAGTGAAAACACCCAACCAACATGTGATAAGACAAGCACAATAATCAAAAAAATCCGTGCATGTGTGCAATAAAGGAAATCATGAGTCAAACATGTAGGAAGTAACACTTAATTACATCTTAATGACTCCAAACATTATAAAGCACATGGATGAATTGACCTATTGTCTTAAAACACTATCAAATAGTCACATGAAAGAAATGGAATGATGTTGTGACTCGTTCATCCTAAGTGTTCATCCATAAATGGTGTAAACAAAATATAAAACTCCTTTTGGATTTTTCAAAAAATTTATCAAAATAAAATCTTTTTGTATTTTTAAAGAACTTTAAAAGCAAAAATTTATACAAAAATGATAGATACTAGTAATAGGCAAATAATGTCAACATGAAAAACATCCTACGCTAGTAAACAAGTCAAACCTCAATTGTTATGGGCGGAGGTGTTTTCCAAAGGTGGTGTCAACTTATGAAAAAACTCTATTAAATTTTCTGATGTTTTCACTAAAAACTTAACTTGCTCACCTAAATGTGCAAACTCTCTCTTGTAATCTCCTGGAGCATGTAAAGTATCATATGTGGGTGCATGTGTGTCAGAAACACTTGTAGAAGCAAAACGTGACACATAACCCAACTTAAAACAAAATTCCTTAAGGTGACCTCTCCTCTTGCAATGTGAGCAAACATAAATAGGCCTAGGAACACCTCTTTCAAAAACTCTAGGACGCACTCTTCTAATAGGAATGGGACGTCTAGGTGGGTTAGGGTGAGACTCACGTGAATCTAACACTAAATGGGACCCGACTCGAGTGCTAATTGGGAAGTAGAAGCACCGTCATGACTTATTCCTAACTTCTCACATTTACCCTTAAGAACCACCTTTTCAACCTTCTTAGGTGCGTTCTCAAAATTGACTTTGACCTCCCTGGCATGTTCAAGATCACTCTCGAGTTGGGATACACGTGTCATCAGACTAGACAATGTGTCGGTCAAATCACACTTCTCCTTTCTTAAAACCTCCTTCTCTCTCTCCAAATCTAAAACTCGATGACCTAAATCTCTATTATATAACTTTGTTTTCAAGATCTCGGTGTGCAAATCTCTAAAGGTTTTTTGGAGCTCACTTTCATCTCCACTCTCAAATTCACTCTCATCCCCACTAGAACCACTCAAATCCTCCTCCTCGGGGGTCTCACTAGAACTAGTCCCCTCACCTTCCTCCAAACTAGGTGTGCTAACCCGACTAGCTAAAAACCCGACACACATACCATGCTCTTTTTCATCACCCAAATCAAAAACCTCTATGTCGCTATCACTAAGTGTGGCAGGCATAGGCACTTTCTTTCCATCTCTCCTAAGTCTAGTGGCAAACTCATATGCCTTATGCCCTTTACCCCCACACTCAAAACACGTCAAATTTTCAAAATTTTCTTCACTCTCCTTTTATTTTTCTCTCTCATTCTCTTCCTAACCGCTTTCTTTGGCCTTTTTCTTTTTCTCAAAAAATCTCTTATTGGAAGAATTATTTTTGTTCATGTTGAGAATTTTTTTAAAATTTTTCGCAAACAAGACCATATCTTTAAAATCAAAATCTTCATCAGAATCGGACTCACAAACTTTTTCTTTTTTTCCCTTAAAATGAGTCTTTAAAGAAACGCCATTATCCTTACCCTTAATGGTTTTGGGAAACATGTCAATCTCATAGGTTTGAAGATGTCCTACAAGTTCTTCCAACTTAAGTGATTTCAAATTTCCCAAAGAGTTCAAAACAATGACTTTAGGAATAAAGCGTTTTGGAAGAGATCTCAAAATCTTTTTAACGATATAAGTGTTATTAATCACCTCACCCAAATTGAAACATGTGTTAACCATGTCCGACAAACGTGCATAAAAATCATCAAAGCATTCAGACTCAGACATGGTGATATAGTCTCAAATTGGGTGGCCAAATTTTGTAATTTTGATTCTTTAACCATATTCGTACCCTCATGTGTCAATTTCAAAACATCTCATGCCTCTTTAGACGTGGTGCACGTCATAATTCGGCGAAACTCCTCGGGAGTGACGGCTCCAGAAATAGCAGTCAAACCACGAGAATTAAAATTAGACATTTTATAATCATCTTCAGTCTAGGCTGACATGAGTTTTAAAGAGGTGATATTATTAACGGTGACAGTGGGAGGAGTCCACCCATTTTCACAAAGAAACCAAACACAGTCGTCAATGGCTTTTAATCTAGATTTCATGAGAGCTTTCCACTAGGCATAATTATTCCCATAAAAATAGGCACCTTATTAAATGAACGTTCCATTGGAAAAATTGCGATGGAAAAACTGATTTTTCAAAAAAAATCAATATCACACAATTTTATGAAAAATAGGAATACGCGATAAATTAGCACAACCTGCTCTGATACCAATTTGACGATGTGAGAAGTCAAATTGTATAAAAAAAATAAAAATCAAGATCACGCGATAAATTAGCGTTACCCGCTCTGATACCAATTTGTAAAACCGTATGAAATGCGGTGTGTGATATCGATTTCAAATTATTCGCAAGTTTCCAATTAAAACTTATTTAATTAGAGACTATTTTTAAACAAACTTAAATCAGACCCAAACCATTCAACTACGTGTGTGCGTATGTCAATCCATAAATAAATAAAGCATGTGACACAAAATTAAGGAAAAAAACCCTTTTGGGTAAAACCTTTTATTTCTAGAACTTTGAAGAATTTACAAGACCATTGACTTACATAAAATCTTGCTTTCACCAACAAGTGTAATGCACGGTGTCTTCGTCAAACCTCCAAAGCAATGGCTAGAAATAATGTCAGTTGGAATCTCCCGCAAGAACTCTAGGTGATCAGCAATGAAGAAGAAAATGGCTTCTCCACAAATTGTGAACTTTATAAGGACTCCCTCCACAATAGCACGCAGCTGTCGGTTGTAGAGTTTTTCCCACAAAGAATAAACCAAAGAAAAATATGTTCTTAGGTTCCACAAAACAACTCACATAAAAGTAATTGGGATTTTTGTGAATTGTAAACAAAACAAATATTTGAACCCTTAAATTCTTGGAGAAAAACTTTCTGCGAAAAGATATATTTTTCTAATTGATTTTGGGCATATAAACAAACAAAAGTTTTCAAAGGATAAAACTCTTTAAGTTTGAAAACTGTTCTCCACGTTTGAAAACAAAGGCTGACATCCTTTATATAAGGAAGTTTGAGGAGGTCAAAGAGATCAGCAGGAAAGCAGCGTGTCAGCCAGAAAGGGGTGATCTGTAATTCTAAGATCTAAGATCCATACATTGACTTGTTCTTTGGGGTAATCTGTTAAGTAATTCGATATGTCCCTCCCTTTGATGCCCTTTTGTTACATAGACAATATCAAACTCCAATAATGGTAGAAGCCATCGGGTTATACATCTTGATAAGGAAAGAGAACATGTAGTGTCAGAGTTTTTGAGTGACCCAAACTAAGGCAACCCGAGCCTTTTACAATAATGTGCAGTTAAATCCATATTCTATCAAAATTCTAGTGAAATAATAGGTTAGTGTCGCCCCAACAGCGGTATCGGTGATAGTTAAGTACAAGAGGAGAGGTAGACTAGGATGAGGTAGCTTAAGCATCGATGGTTGGGTAAGTTACGGCTTTGTCAAAGTCTTATTAGCATGCCTCATTCTAGACCATACTTGAATACTTTTGAAATAGTTTGAATATAGGTTAACAGATTGAGTTAGCTAATGAATATGTTGATGTACTAGAGTTCTACTAAGAAATAATGTATTTCTTTCTCAGTCCATGGTAGTGGAAGGTCAAGGATTGCGTTGAGTTTGGTAGGGTATTATTCAATCACCTTCTTGATGACCATGAAGCAAAGGAGTTTCCTTTTGGTGACACCAAAGACGCATTTTATAGATTGAAATGTATTTGGTACTGTCACAAACTTTCAAAGAATTTCCTTAAGGTAAAGATGTAATCTTCTCAAAATCTAGTCTTAATAATCATGTCATCAACATAGACTTCAACTTTCATGTGTATGATATCATTGAAGGTGGTTGTGGTTGCTCTTTGGTATATAGCCCCAACACTTTTCAGATCGAAAGGCATGACTGTATAATAAAAGGTTCCCACGGGGTGGTGAACGCAATTTTCTCTTGATGATCGAGATGAATTTTGATATGATTATACTCAACAAAACCATCGATGAATGACTTGAGGGAGTGATTGTCGGTGTTGTTGATGATCATCTTGATGTTGGGAAAATAATAGTCATCCTTTGGATAATCTTTGCTAAAATCTCTATAGTCGACGTACATTCTGAATTTCCCTCTATATTTTGACACATGGACTATGTTAGCAAGCTAGGACGAATATTAAACTACACAGATAAACCCTAGTTTAGTTTCTTCACCACTTCATCTCTTATTTTGATGGCCCATTCGGATCGAAGCTTTCTCAATGTTTTCTTGACATACTTACATTCAGGGTATGGATGAATCTCGTTTTGTAGGATTTTGGGATCAATATCAAGTATGTCACTGTAAGACCACGAGAATATTCCATTAAGTCATTCAGTAGCTTTTTTCATTGTTATCACTCTAGCTCATCGAGGGTTGATCCTATTCTAAAGTTGCATGAATTGTTTGAAAACTTATTAACAAGAATAATAACAAAAAGTTATAAGTTGAGTAAACTCATAAATAAACTCGTTGAACAAAACTCTTTTCAAAATAAACACTAGATGTGTTAAAAAATTCTGAATATGATTTCTAGACTTGTTAGTTTGATTACCTTAGGTTTTTTAAAATTTAAAACCTACAAGTAAGTCTTGAGTACGATATTGTTCACCAAAGTAATTAAGAACATTCAAGCAAATTAACACGTGATTTTTAACGTGGTAAAACCCTAAAATAAGGGAAACATCCACGGCCCCCTCTACAGAGCAAAATGAAAAATCCACTAGAATCACCATCAAATTACTACACCTAAGCATGCAACTAAGAACCAAAATACAAGATGAGAAAATTTACCTACATGAGTTACTCCACTCTCAAAGGCAATTTGTCTTGATTTGTTCTTCTCCACGTAGCTTTCTTATTTTTTCCTTCAATCTCGGATTCCAGCAGCCCCACAAACAAAATATCTCACCAAGAACCACAAATACTAAGTGTTCGTGTGAGAGTGATAGTGTTTGTGAATTAACTAAATATGCAAAAATGCTTATCACCCTCTTAATCAAGTATATAAGAAAATGCCTACAAATTACAAGCTATTTCTATATGATATGTAAGTAATTTCAAATAAGCTTTCAACAATATGACTTCAAGAATTTTTCAGATCTGTCACAAAAAAAATTATCACAAGCTTTTGTTTCAAACAAAATTTATTTATGTTCAACCTGATTTCACAAAATGTGAAACAAAAAAAATTATTTCAGATCTGAGAATATACACAAAAATATCAGAAGTCAAATTTTTCAAAATAAATTTGAGATTACTATCTTGGATCAATCACCAACAACAACCAAAAAATAAAATGATCCAAGAACAAAATAAAGAACCCAAAAAAAAACCTTCTAGGTGAATCAAATAGGTTCTTAGGGAGATATAGAGTTGAAGAGGTCTGCAACACAAGCACACCATTAATACCCCAAAATCAAACAAACCCCCAACATATTAACTCAAAAAATTGGGTTTACTGTTTTTTATTTGGACAATATAAGATTTGTTGGTATATGGGTTTGAAATGGGAAAGAAAAAGAAAATATATGAAAATGGGTTTTTCACTTTTTCTTTCTCTCGGTTTTCTCTCTAATCTCAATTGAAGATGCCTACACCAACTCTCGATTTTCTTTCGGCATCTCTTGGAGAAGGGGAACTCTCCCTATATGAGATGTAACTCCGGCAGCCTCGGTTTTCTCAGGCGGAACCGACCTCGCAACTATTTGAGGCGAGTTCTCAATCTAATTTCTCTATTCTCTCCAACCTCTTCCCTCTCTCTAATCTGCTAGATGAGCGTCGTTGCTCTATATGCGCACCAACCCAAAATCGCAAACCCTATAAATGATTTATATTCAGATACATAAGGTGCGGTTATATCCGAAGGCAGCGATATGTTTTACTCGGATCCTATAGATGGAAAATGAAAACCGCAGATGCGGTTTTGAACTCAACATCCTAACGAAGGTTCTAGGACCGAAGGCTGATCTAATATCTCTAACCTTCGGATAAAAACAAAGATGGTTGGCTGTAAAATAATCACACAGATTGAGACTATACCAGTTATGGTCTGTTGATGGGTCCAAGATCAATGGTCGAGATCGATTCTAAACCTTATGGCTTGGATCACTAAAAAAACACAACTGCAAAGATGAAATCGCACAAAGCTTTCTACAAAAAAATAATTCTAAGTTTTTACCTCAAACATTTTAAAACATTATTTTAATTAATAAAAAAAATTTATTTAGATGATTAAAATAATTTGTTAAATGATTTTTTTTTCAAATTGTTTGACAAGGTATCAACCACTAAAAAAATTGTGCACACATAAAAAAACATATATGCAGAGAGTGTGTGTGTGTCCTAATGTGGTTCACGAAAAAAAAACTTTCCTTTAACGCTTATCGAGGTCCTTGGACTGGGATGCCTTTTTTATGAAGCTTGGAGCCTTTTTTAGATAGGTAACTCGAAAAAATATAATCCTATTTTGCCTCGATATCCAAACTAGTTGGAACTCCTATATGGCACAGACTCAAGTAAGTCAACCATATAATGTGTTCTCAATCTCCCCCTTTCGATATTGGAGACAAAATTCCCCTGAGTATCCTGAACTTGTGGGTAAAAATGAAAAATCCTAGATTTCCTATACAAAAATCTCTATCTACCCATTCCCTTCCTATAATCGAAAATAAGACAAGAAAATACATTACTCAACTACAATATAGACCAATACCCTAAGAAATAGGACAAGCTATACGACCGGGTCTGAAAAATGCATGAAAAAGATTCAACACTCAATGGAATATTAGTTGAGTTAGTACCAAAAGATATAAATCGTAGCACAGGTACTCAAGTTATACTCCCCCAATTTTGCTCAAATATACAACGGGGTAAAAAATATAAATCAGGAGAATATGATATGATGTTCCAACAAAAGCAATAACATATGCAAGGGAAGATACAAGGGTCTCCTACATTAAACAGATATTGGGAGGCGTCTTTTGTCATTTGAGAAACGTTCATGACCTAAATCCTCAGAAACCAATTATAACCATGCAACTACCAAGGATATGAAAAATGTGTTAAATTAAATGAGAACTATCATACCAATGGCATTACGAAGATACTCATATCGAATATCATCAATAGATATGAAATTCTTCCTAAGGTGTACCTGATCAATAATATGACAAGCCATTTGAACAGCTTTGGCCCAAAAATACTTAGGTAGAATTTTTGCATGTAGCATAACCCTAGCCATCTCTTGTAAATTTCTATCTTTCCTTTCAGTAATGTGGTTTTTCTGAGGTGTCTTAAGCGCACTAAATTCATGTTTATAGCCATTGCCTATACAATATTTTGCAACACCCAAATATCTGAATTCTCCACCTCTGTCACTTCTGATGCGACATACTTTTGTATCCTTCTGGTTCTCTATTTTTAAAAGTATTTTTAAGAACTCATCGAAGGTATGGGATTTATTTTTCATGAATGCAACCCAAGTACATCGTGTGTAGTTATCCACAATAACAAGTATGTAACTATTACCACGAAAGATGACATATCTAGAAGGACCTATTAGGTCCATGTGGATTAATTCCAAAGGTTTTGTGGTTAAAACATTTTTAACTTTCTTATGAAAGGGTTTACTTATTTTCCCTTTATGACAAGGACCACATACGGGTTTAAAAGAATTTTTTATTTTAGGCAATCCTCTAACAATTTCTTAGGAACTTTTCTTACGAAGATTATCAAAATTTGTATGTCCCAATCTATTAGAAGATTCAGACTTAGGAAGGACTGTGTAGCAGTTATCCTTATTTCTGTTTCCTGTTAAAATACAATTTCCCTTTTCATCAAAAATTTTGCAATCAGTTTTAGAAAAGTCAACAGTATGATTGGAATCACAAAATTGAGTTATACTAAGCAAGTTAGACTTGAGAACTTTAACTAGGAGGATATCATTTATCTCGGGGAGACCTTCCTCACACAATGTTCCCTTACCTATGATCTTAGATGAAACTCCATCACCAAACACAACACTACCTCCAAGGAAGTTTGTTTTATTTGCTAATTTAATTTCATCTTCGGTCATATGTTTAGAACATTCGGAGTCAAGATACAATCCAGACGATGTGTTTGGTGCCTTAATAGCAAATATGGCAATGTTGCACTTGAGCTAGGGTAACAAGTCATCTTTTTTAATCCAAACAGGCCTAGTTTTATAAGTTTGATTGGCCTTTGATTTATAAAAGTTTTGTTGGATCGTTCTAAATGATTTCTTCTTAGTTTTAGGTCCTTTCTTATTTTTATAGTTAGAGTTGTGAGTGGTCTGTCTTGGGAGAACATAAGTATTCCTACTTTTTCTAGAATAGTTAAACTTTGAGTAAGTAGGTGTATACACTCTTTTTTAAAAACATTTGGCAATGGAGTGGCCATAGACATCATAGTATGAACAATACTGATGTGTGGAGGACTTTAGTTTATTACTGAAGTCTTTGAAAATTGGTTTATCCCTAATAGGAATGGTCGTCCAAGTGTCATTGTCTATGAGTTTCTGATAATGATTTCTAATAGGTGGATAAACATACTTAGCTGGACCATTAGATTTAGGCTTTTGAGAATAATCACTTTGTTTTCCCTTAAAGACATATTTAAAAAAAATTATTTTTGAGTGTTTTGAGGGTTCTGGCCTTGAAAAACTTATTTTACAAAAACAACATTTTCAGGAGAAACATTTTTGCTCATATAAACTTTTTCTCCAAATCCAAAACCAGATTTATCATTAGAATCAAACTTACTTACTACAATAATTTCTTCGTAGGACTTAGCTTGAGTTTCAAAGCGTAAACATTTTTTAAACACATTTGAAACTTTTTTCTTAGATTCTTCAAGTTCTATCAAGGTAGACTTGTATTTTTGTTCCAAAATATTATTTTTCTCATAAAGATCTTCTATTTTTGAGGAAAATTCTTCAATTTTAGTCTCATGGGCAACACATTGTGCTGTAAATTCTTCAGCGTTCTTCCTAATAGTCTGGTTAAGTAAATCAATACGCTCATTCAGTAGGTTAACTATTTTCTCAAGACTGGCACTTTTCTTAAGCGCTTTCGTGCATAGCTCTTGAAGATCTGGAAGATCATCGTTAGACTCACTAAGGCCTTGTTTGATACGCCGTATAAGGGGTCCGGATATGATATGATAAGAGTCAGATTGGATAGGATAAGGATGAACCGTATAAGGCTTATTCCAATACTGCTTTTGGAACAGTTCGGAATAAGAAGACGGGATGGGATATAATAATACAGTCATGTGTTTGAAATGCTCCGGATAGGATTAATTTATCTCCAGTTTTCAAAAATACCCTCTTTTGTATTTAGTAATCAAAAAATACAAAAATATATTGTTATCACATATTTTAACTCAATACCATAATTATTAATTCCACGTGGGATGTTAAAAAAATAATATTATGAGATGAAAATATGCATTTGTATTTGTATTTATAATTCCAACTTGTTGAGCCTATAGGCTAATAATACATGAAAAAAAATATGTGTAACAAAATATTAGCGGTGAATTAACAACACAACTTTCAACTTGTCTAGTAGGTGAATTAACATAATATTTGCATCGATTTAAACCAAAATAGTAGTTCATGATAAAGCAACAAATAGAAAAAAATAGAAAAAAAAAATAAATAAATGAGGAGGTTACCTACCGTGATGAAAAATATGAATGGAGAGTTATGTGAATCAAAGATTCGTCAGCTGCTATCTAATACTTGAGATAGTGCAAGTTGCGCGAGTTTTTTTATAACTTAATAAGGGTAGAGTAGTAATTTTCAATCAAATTTTATTACCATATCATTTTATACGACCTTGGAGGTGGTATTTTTTTATCCCACTCCTTGTGGAATAAGGAGCTCACTTTGGATAACTTATTCCATCTGATATCCCATCCTAAATTACACCAAGTATTGGATATGATAATTTTATCCAATACGAACCTCTTATACGGCGCATCAAACGAGACCTAAGTGTGTTGTGTGAAGTGTCTCCTATATCGCTCATTTCATATGTGGAACTCACACACACTTTAGGTTTAACGATAATGCTTTCAGTTTGGCACACCCTTAAGCTATCACTATCAATGTTATTTTCATCATCAACAGTCACAACATTTTCAACAACAGATGCAACAATAGAAACAATAGAATAATGAGTAGATACACATTCATCATCATCATGGTATATGATCCTAGCATAGAATGACATACAAGACTCATAATTATGGGTTGGATCAATTTCACCATCATCATAATCACTAGAGTCATCCCATGTTTTACAAAAATTAGCCCTAGTATGGTTGGTAGTCTTATTTGGGCATTTATTAGCAACATGTCCCATTTTGCCACATCCATAACATTTGACATATTTCATGCCTATCTTAGGTCTACTATTGTCATAGGTCCTTTTTTTGTCATGTCTTTCATGAGGTCATTGATTTTGATTACCTTGATAATTTTATCTGCCTTGCTTATAGGCTAAAGCATTTATGAATTTGATAATCTTTTTGAAATGCTTGATCATAAGAGCTATTTGATTGTCAAGGTGATCTACGTCACAGTCATCATTTAAGTCAAGGACAAAGTCTAAGGGACTGACTTTAGGTGAAGTCAATTGTGGTGAAAACACAACATTAGATCCAGTGAGTCTCTTGTTTCGAGCAGTCAATTATTTTTTGAACAATAACTCCATCTCAACAATTCTTAATTTTCTACTTAACAATTCAGGAGTCAAGTTTGGATCTTTCATTTCTTCTATGGCATATCTCTTATTGTCAAACTTAGCAGTTAATGACATAAGAATCTTTTGAACGATTTCTTTTCTAGTATAGGTTGTACCATTTGCATGTAATTTTGTAAAAATGTCGGTTAACCTAATGTAGAAATCATCAAATGATTCATTTTCATCCATAATCAGTGTATTGTACTATTGGACAAGCATTTGTGTTTTCCCGGCCTTAACTCGTTCATCACCCTCATGTGCGGTGACTAGAGTGTCCCAGGCCTCCTTAGAAGTAGAACAAATAGATATTCTTTTAAACTCATTCTCGTTAATGGACATAAAGATAGCATTCTTGCCCTTATTATTATCGAGAGACTTCTTTTTCTCTACAATAGTAAATTCGCTAACAAGTTTCTTAACCCTTGTGGGATTAATATCAGACAAAGACTTAGTTGGATGTTCATAACCATTTTCAATCATATCCCAAAAATCATCACCAAGAGTTCCGTGAATAAAAGCAACCATTTGTACTTTCCAATAGGAAAAGTTGTTTCCATCAAAGAGTGGTGGTTGGGAAAGGTTACCTAACTTCTCAAATATTTCATCCATATTCAGAAATAGATTTCGAAAAATAATTTCTGGATTTTCAGGATCAAAATATCTTTTGATAAACCCACTCTGATACCACTTGAAAAACTTGTTTACAAGATTAATAACAAAAATTTATAAGTTAAGTAAACTCCGAAATAAATTCGTTGAACAAAGCTCTTTTCAAAATGAACACTAGATGTGTTCAAATAATTTTTCTGAATATGATCTCTAGACTTGTTATTTTGATTACCTTAGGTTTTTTAAAATTCAAAACCTACAATTAAGTCTCCAGTACGATATTGTTCGCCAAAGTAATTAAGAACATTCAAGTAAATAAACACGTGATTTTTAACGTGGTAAAACCCTAAAATAAGGGAAAGAGCCACAGTCCCCTCTACGAAGCAAAATGAAAAATCCACTATAATCACCATCAAGTTACAACACCTAAGCATGCAACTAAGAACCAATATACAAGATCATAAAATTTACCTACACGAGTTACTCCACTCTCAAACACAATTTGTCTTGATTTGTTCTTCTCCACGCAGCTTCCATATTATGTCCTTGAATACTGAATTCCAGCAGCCCCACAAACAAAATATCTCACCAAGAACCACAAATACTAAGCATTTGTGTGAGAGTGATAGTGTTTGTGAATGAACTAAATATACAAAAATGTTTTTCACCCTCGCAATCAAATATACAAGCAAATACCTACAAATTACAAGCCATTTCTATATAATATGCAAGTAATTTCAAATGTTCTTCGAACAATATGACTTCAAGAATTTTTCAGATCTGTCACAAAAAAAATTATCACAAGTTTTTATCTCAAACAAAATTTATTTATGTTCAACCCGATTTCACAAAATGTGAAACAAAAAAATTATTTCAGATGTGAGAATATACACAAAAATATTATAAGTCAAATTTCTCAAAATAAATTTGAGATTACTATCTTGGATCAATCAGCAACAATAAGCACAAAATAAAATGATCCAAGAAAAAAATAAAGCACCCTAAAAAAAACTTCTACGTGAATCAAATAGTTTTTTAGGGAGATATAGAGTTAAAGAGGTCTTCAACATAAGCACACCATCAATACCCCAACATCAAACAAACCCCGAACATATTAACTATAAAAATTAGGTTTACTATTTTTGATTCGGACAATATAAGGTTTGTGGGTATATGGGTTTGAAAAGGGAAAGAAAAAGAAAATATATGAAAATGGGGTTTTCACTTTCTCTCTCTCTCTCGATTTTCTCTCTAATATCTATTGAAGATGCCTACACTAGCTCTCGGTTTTCTCTCCGCTTCTCTTGGAGAAGGGGAACTCTCTCTATATGAGATGCAACTCTGGCATCCTCGGTTTTCTCAGGCGACACCGACCTCGCAAACATATCTCTAATATCCTAACGAAGGTTCTAGGATCGGAGGCAGATCTGATATCTCCAATCTTCGAATAAAAAAATGCTGGTTGGCTGTAAAATAATCACACGGATTGAGACTATACCAGTTATGGTCCGTTGATGGGTCCAAGATCAATGGTCGAGATCGATTCTAAACCTTATGGATTGGATCACTAAACGAACCCAACTGCAAAGATGAAATCTCACAAAGCATTCTACAAAAAAATAATTCTAAATTTTTACCTCAAACATTTTAAAACATTATTTTAATTAATCAAAAAAAACTTTATTCAGATGATTAAAAAATATATGTTAAATGACTTTTTTTTAAATGTTTGACGAGGTATCAAGAACTAAAAAAATTGGGCACACAAAAAAAACATATATGCGGAGTGTGTGTGTGTCCTAATGTGGTTCACGAAAAAAAAATCCTTTAACGCTTATTGAGGTGCTTGGACTGGGATGCCTTTGTTATGAAGCTTGGAGCCTTTTTTAGATAGAGTAACTCGAAAAAATCTAATCCTATTTTGTCTCGATATCCAAACTAGTTGGAACTTCTATATGACACAGACTCAAGTAAGTCAACCATATAGTGTGTTCTCATTCTTATTAGAACCAATATTGATGACAATAGTTTGCTCATACTTAGTTTGAATGCGATTATACTGTTTCATTTTTTCCTTTTTGAGATCAGTGAAGAATTTCTCATTCATTTAATCGTCTTCATTAATTGTTTGATTTATATAATAAACAAAATTAATATAAGTGTAGATACCACATTCTATCGCCACCTATAAGGCTCTCCTTATGTCCCTAATACCTTCTTAATTCACTACAAACCCTAGGTCACACTTCGAATACCGATATAGAGGCTACCATGTGCTTTAGAGACCCAATTTGACCCCAACCAACTTCGTCGTCAGAGTGAAAGTTTAATGAATATTTCAAGGGATCAGAATCCCCTTTCTAATAGTCTACCCATGTACGAATCAGCATAACGGTTCAGACGAACATACCATTTTACTATCAAAATTCA
This sequence comes from Sambucus nigra, assembly GCA_949130495.1. Classification (NCBI taxonomy): domain Eukaryota; kingdom Viridiplantae; phylum Streptophyta; class Magnoliopsida; order Dipsacales; family Adoxaceae; genus Sambucus; species Sambucus nigra. Next base: position 252,017,790 of record OX422210.1, read on the forward strand.
ACTTGAAGGCCACCGGGTGCTTTCGAGCCCTGGTTTGACCCCAATCAACCTCATCGTCAAATATAAATCTTAAGGGATCCTTGAAGGTAACTGAAACCCCTTTCCAATGGTCTACCCCATGCGTAAAATGGCATAACGATTCGTACGAACGATTCGTTTTCCCCCAAAAATAGATCTGGAGGTCACCAGGCACTCTCGAACTCCATTTGACCAAAGTCAACTCTTCAGATCGAATGAGACTAAATGAATTTTTGAAGGTCACTGAATACCCTTTCCAACGGTTTGCCCCATGCACGAATCAGCCTTACGGTGTAGACAAATGACCCATTTTACTCCAAAACGCCACCGGGTAATTTTCTAGCCCCGTTTGACCAAAGTTAAATCTCCAAACCGATTGAAGATCTTTGGAAAATCAAAGTACCTCAAACAACCTTTCTGACAGTCCACCCTGTTCGCAATTTGAACTTACGATTTGGACAAATGATCCATCATCATCCGACGATCTTCTGTCGAAAGGACCGACAGCACTTTCGATCCCCATTTGACCCAAAGTAATCACTCGAACCCAATAGTGGCCCAAGTATTCTCAAAGGTGTCTGAACTAACTTTCTAATGGTATGCCTCGTGCATGATTTAGACTTACGAATTGTATTCTACGGCTATTTTTCCAAAAAATCTATGCGAGACTGCCAATCGGTAGGTCCATTCTCTGCCTATCTGCAGTGTGTCTTGGGATACCTACCGATTGGTTGGTCAAGGACTATTTCGATTGGTAGTCCCCTTATGCTATATAAGGAAATCATGAGATCACTTTGAAAGGACCCCAAATCCATCAATATCAATGATCTCAACAATATTCTTCTACAATCCACAAGGCTTCCTTGTGTGAAATTCGTTTCCACCTTTCATTACCATAATTTTCATACCCAATTTAGCAAAAATCTCATTCTCTCTCATCTGAAATTCCTCCTAACATGCAAAAGTATCTCATCAAGGATCAAGAAGAAGCCTCAAGTCTCTAAAGAAGGTCCAAGCATCCTACTCGCCTTAAATTTATTTATTTTTGCATTAGTTATATAAATTCTCAACATATATTTTACTTTAGATCGTACACATTAATATATCATCCTTTATTAGTTATATTACATATAATTTATATTCCATAAAAAAATCCAAAACAAAGAAAAATAGGGTTACACCTATAAATTTCGATGAGATTCTTCATCACATCTCCTCAAAACTAAAAATATATTTTCTACACACATGAATATAATAAACTCCCATTTGAATCTATGGGATAAGCCACATCCTTGTTCTGCATGCGAACTATGTGGACTTTGATGCCTTTATTGGCTACATAGGCGTCTCGGGCTAAAACTCGAGACTCGAGTCTTATTTTCCTATTTTCCTATTTTTCCTATTTTATCCATACATTATATATATATATATATATATATATATATATATATATATATATATATATATATATATATATATATATAATACTTGTGATTCATACTTGTGTCTTATCTAACATATATTATCGTTTCATCATAACAATCAATATCTCGATAAGTGCACACATCATATTTTTCTAATTATTATTTTGGGAACATTCCTATGGGTTCCCTCACCCCATCTTTTCCATGATGCGAGTCGAACAATTCTGATCTCCACTTATAGATGCACGTAGACACACTTCACGGAGAAATTAAGGATATAAGTAACACAAGCCCATGAGAGACCGAAAGGGCAGGATGGCTGCCTAACAACTTCCCATTTCGTAACTTAGCCCTCGAACCTCTGATCTATTTGGTTTTGCAAGCATCAGTTTGCCTTTGATGACGCTCTCTCGAGGTGGCGACATGTTATTTTGCTTTTTTTTTTTTGCAAAATAGGTTGGTGACTCTATCTCTTTACATCACCCCAAAACTAAAGACATCCAAAGCACCCCACGATGTACCGAGGGAAGCGGGACCTTTATCCTCCTTCTTTTCCCCCAAAAGCTCATGGTGGGGAAGATCTCTCAATGTCCATAGTGGTGACTCTGCTGGGGAGAGATACTTAAGAGGGCTAAACTCTGTTTGCATGGATGTTATCATTTTTTACTCGTGTACGTAGGCACCTACCTGTATGTTCCCTTTTTTCTCCTCTATTATTTCTTGTATATATCTACCTCATGTTTATATCACTACTCACTCACTTTACACTTCACACACTTATAAATAATTTCTATGTACACCTCACGCTAACTACACTTGTATATAGGTTCAGTTATATCTACATGTTCCACACACCACTTAGAATATCTATGCTTAGGTGTCACTAGCACACACCTCCACTTATCACACTTGTATATATGCATGCTCACTCACACATACCACACACCACTTGTAGATGATCCATGCTTAGGTCCGGCAAGTCGTAGTTAGCCTAACCAATATGACTATCATCTTCCATTGGCCAAGTATCCTTGACATATATCGAACGGTTCCCCCTGCATCGTACCGCTTGACCGAAGTCATGACGGGTGGTATATAGCAGGGAGCTAGTTCATGTACGTCGAGTATATATAATTTTCTCTCACACATACTGTTCCCACAAGGTATATAGTAAGACAATTCATGTACACTCTGGTATATAGAATGGCTTGTCGACACGTACTGATTGTCCTCAAAAGAAAAATGTATATTGTGGAAGTCATGCCAATGGGGGAACCTTTCCACTAACCCAACAAACTGCATACCCTCATATAGGCGTAAAACAAAGGGCACTCATATTTAGATTACCGATTACTACCCGACACTCTGTCGAAATACCAGGTCGGCATGTCGCCAAAATTTTCGTGCGATTTCATCTTTTTTTTAAAACGGGACCCTGTCCACGAGCTTGGCAACAAGTTAGACCATGTTTTACATATTTTTTAAACCCAATTTTTCTCAGGCTCGGGTCCTGTCCGGCATTTCTTTTTGCATTTAGGTAAACCTAACATAAGTGAAAATATATAAAAAAAAAATAATAATAATAATAATAATAATAAAAATAATAATAATAATTATTATTATTATTATTATTATTCTTCTTCTTCTTATTATTATTATTATTATTATCTTGTTGAGACTTTTTTCTCACTTCTCCTCCGTCCTTCCCAAAAGTATCAAAAACATTTTCCCTCTTCTTTTCTAAAAATACTAAAAACATTTTTTCTCTCCTTCTATCAAAATACCAACGACATTTTTTCTTCCTCTTTCCCAAAAAAACTAAAAACATTTTCCTCGTAATAAAATATTTTTTCTCTTTCAAAAATAAATTCGAATCATTTTTCCCTATCAGTTCGGTCGCATACCTGACCCTTGGCCTAGCTCCCTATTGGCTTCAGTCTTCCGTTGAACCACCCCGAAGATCCGTCAGTTATCCTGCTACTTTCTCTAAGTTCAGAATCCACCCTCACCCACTCTTAATGTACAAAGTACCGAATGAGAATATTGATTTGATGACGATTCTAATCCAAAGTTTCGCCAGGATTGACAACCTTCAAACCGAGGTTCATGAGACGCAGAAAAATTAGGTCCCTATTCCCAAAGAGACCGATGTACTCTTCCCTCGCGCTATGGGTCCTCCCGACCTGAGCCAATTTGGGTCCCAGAAGAATATTTACATGATCCACGCTATCCTCCTTCCAATGGGCCACAACCAACTCAGCTCCCTATGTCGAATCCTGCCTAGCCACGGGCTAACCTGCTAATACCTGCTGATTCGAAAGAAGAAGAGTCGAACAAGGTCAAGGAGGATCTTAAGCTGTTGACCAAGAAGTTTGACCAGGTCTAAATCTTCGGGAACTACAAGGATTACATCCGTATGTCTCCCTACACTAATGCAAGGCTATCGAAAAAGTTTAAGATGCTAAACATTGAGAATTTCAGGGGTAGAGGGCCCTTAATTGTTCATCTTCGAAGCTACCACTAAGCTATAACTCTCCTAGGTGCCTCCGAGGAAATAATGGCCCAAATGTTCCAACAGAATTTGAAGGACAACTCTCTATGTCGGTTCCTATCCTTCGAGGAATCCAAAATACGCTGTTAGGAGGATTTTGCCCGTGAATTCATGTTGTAATACAAGTAAAATGAGGAGTTGGAGGTTACACGTCATGATTTAGAACTTCTCAAGCAGAATCCCGAAGAAAATTTCAGTGATTTCATAGAAGGTGGAGGGAGAAAGTAGCCACCATAACCAACTGACCTTTTAAAGAAGAGCAAGTTAGTATTGTGAAGAAAAAAAAATTACCCGATGCAAAGATGGGAGGAGAGTATTACCCCCATTTTTTAGCCCTTTAGGAAGCATGAATGGAGATTAAAAAAAGTCTTTCCAAGACAAAGTATGAGCCAAAGAAACTATCTTAACAGTTCACTCCAAAAAAATATGAGAAGCCTGTTAGATTCTCGACCATCAATAACATTTCACAACCTACTAGCTCTTGGTCATCAGAAAGCCACCTTAATCCTGCCAGAAAAGAATACATCTAGCTTCATGGTCCCCTCTCCAAAGTCTACCAATCCCTATTGAGATGAAATCTCATCAAGTCGTTAGACCCTCATCCATTACCAAACCCACTTCCTAAAAATTTCAAATCTGATGACCATTGTGATTTCCATCAAAATGTCGGCCATACCACTGATTAGTGCTTCCATCTTAGGAATGTAATCCAAGGTCTAATTGACTGGAGTGTCATCACCCCACCATCAAATCCTAAACCAAACACCACTCACAATCCACTTATAAATCATGGAAATTCCATCTTCTTAGAAAATGACCCAGAATTCGACCCATCTACCCAGATTGTACCTAGTAAATCATCCATTACACCCATATATTTACCCAAACCCCTTAAAGTTTGCCCATAGTTTCTCCTACACCCTACTTATTTTGTCGACTAGGCCTTATCGCTTATTACAAGAGCATGCATTTTCGTTCGTACTCATTTCGAAAGGAAGGATATGGAATTACTAGCGGTACTAAACTAGATCTTAGAGTGTGGGATGAATTTTCCCTCATAAATGACCATTGACTGCCAAAAGTTCACCACACTATTCATGAAAGCTCGATAGTGGGCTTTAGAGTCAGATAATTGGATGGTACTCGTCAATAATGTCATTTTAGAAGATGCAGTCTAGATTATGGCAGGCTTATTTCGATAGACTAATGAGATATGCAGTATATCCGAGTTAGTTGATGCCTTAAAACTATAAGGGCAGTTGGTCCCTTTGCTTATGTATTTCCCCTTTGAGTGGGAGGATCTATATAAATAAGTCATCAAGGTTGTAAAATTCATTGAATTCTCATGAAAGGATGATATTGTTTCCATCGGATAGGGGACGAGTTTGATAGTTCAGATGAATAGCCAAACCAAGAAAAGGTTAGCCCAGTTATCAGTGTATGTGGGATGATATCATTTGAAGATCTTCTAGGAGAGATCGACAAAGTGGATGAATAACCCGATATGGATGAAAAAATAGGGTTTATATTCTTCCTCTCTTCTGTGAACCATATGACTAGATTTGTGAGCTGCTACCAGAGTCTGAACCCTCAATCAACAATGAAAAAAAGGAAAGAGTGTTTTTGGAAAACTCCCTATTTTGAAAATGACCATCAAGGAGAGAAAGATCCTCGGCCAGTTGAAGAAAAATTAGGCTAACATCACCTTATGGGGACTCTTTGTGTCTCCCCGACTTCACCGAAGTGCCTTGATTAAAATGCCTACCAAGCCCATTGTCCCTCCTTCCACCACTCTAGAAGAAGTAATGAACTTGGTCGGATCCTTAACCTCTACTAAAATGCTCTTCTTCTCTGAGTAAGAAATACCTAAGTTTGGTCCTAATCATAACTATGGTCTCAATATCTCCGCTGAGGTCACGGGGAAGACAAACTGACTTTAATTCATCGATAATAAATCAACAATTAATATTTGACCCTTAAGAACCCTCAACTACTTGGGATTCAAAGTAAGATTCCTTGATCCAACTTTCACCATGGTGCGTGCTTATAACAATACTGATTGAGAGGTGATGGGATTCATAAAGCTTATTAAAGGGGTTGGCCCTATAAATACCGTTATCGAGTTCCAAGTCATTGACATACCGACTTATTTTAATCTATTGCTCGATCGACCGTGGCTTCACAGCATCGAGGGGGCATCTTCCTTTCTCCATCAAAGACCGAAGTTTTCGCTAAGGGGAAGGTCATCACCATCTTGAGAGACTGTGATAATATCGAGAATGGGAGCACCCGTACCTCGATACTAAAGATATAACATGGGGTGATTGATATGCTTTTTTCTAGCTTTTGAGTCGAACCGCTTTCGCTCACAACAAGGGATGATTTTAAAGATAGAGTATATCCGGAGCACACCCCTCATGATAACGTCAATGTAATACAGATGTTCAAAAATATTAATTTCATGCTCAGAATGGGGCTACGATGAAGACAACAAGGGATATTGGAACCCACAGTGCTGAAGAAGGACTTTCCTCTATGTGGCCTGGGTTATGAACCCTCATCAGAGGAACTCAAAAAGTTCTTTCAACCTCTATTAAATAGAACTTTAGAAAGTGCCAAGACTGTCTCAGGGGATTCCTTGATAGGGAGATTCGTCAAAGAGGGCAAAGATTTTCCCTTTGTAGTTTTTTCGAACCATGGTATGATCATGTGGATAAGAAGATGAATCCAGGAATGGAGATCTTCTTCCAAGAAAGTTATTCATGGTTCGAAAGTTCTTAGTATCATGTGGAAATTCTTACTGAGAAGACTATAGTTGTTACAGAGGATTCCGATTGAATTGACTCCGAGGACTCATTTAATTTGTAAACACTAGGGCTGACACTCCCTATGATCCAATCAAGTGCTTGCTCATCGGATCTGTCCATCCTGATCAAGACTGCCAATGCACCCCTCCTCAACAAAATGTTATACTAGTTACACTTGCTAAGATACAACCCAACCCAGATGTTTATCCTACTTATGCTTATTTTTTTGTTCCTTATCTTGATCACAATATAACCAAGACCTCATTTAATGAGGTTCTCAATGTTGTTTTTCCCAATAATGAAATAAACAAAGATTTTTAGTATCTTGATGTACCTTACATTAATTGTATTGATTCTAATCAAACTCTTGATGATGATGATTTTGCAAATGAATAATCCTCAACTGATCTTAATAAGGTTAATAACAAATGACATAACCGCATTCAAATTAACAAAGACAAAACTGTTGTTATTAGTCTCGGTTCTAGTAGCCAACTGTGCGAGATTAGGATAGGGTCCACCCTTGATGAGCATGAGCACGCGCAACTCAAAGAACTACTGAAGGAATTTGTGGATGTCTTTGCATGGTCCGATGATGACATGCCCAACATCGATCCCGAGATCGCTCAACATGAAATTTGAACTCTCCCATAATGCAAATCGATTAAACAAAAATTGCGAAAGTTTCGCACCAAACGATCTTTCAAGGTTAAAGAAGAGGTGGTTTAATAGTTGAATGTAAGCTTCATTTGGGTGATTGAATATCGCATATGGTTAGCTAACATTGTACCCATTCCAAAATCAGGAAGAAAAGTTTGCATGTGCATTGATTGCCAAGATTTGAATAAGTCCTATCCGAAAGATGATTACCCGTTGCTCAATATCGACATGATTTTGGACAACATGGCCAGTCACGCTCTCAATTCATTAGTTCATGGGTTTTTTGGATACAATTAGATCAAGATGCACCCTGACCATCAAGAAAAAATTGCATTCATCACCCCCTAAGGAACCTTCTGTTACACACTTATGCCATTTGGTCTTAAAAATGTAGGGGCTACCTGCTAAAGGGGTACAAAAACTATCTTGCATGATTTGATACACAAAAAAGTCGAGGTCGAAGTGGATGATATGATCATCAAGTCTAAGACTCGGGAAGGCCATGTTCCCGCTCTACAAAAAAATTTTGAACGACTGTGACAATAACATATGTGACTTAACCCACAAAAATGTGTTCTTAGCATTACCAAGGGAAAACTTTGGGGATTCATGGTTAGCGAGAAGGAGATTGAAGAAGATCCTGCCAAACTAAAAGCCATACTTAAGATGCCACCACCCCGACCAGGGAAGGAAGTCCCGAGATTCTTTAAAAAATTATAATGTATCAGCTGTTTCATCATCTAGTTGACTTATATTTGTGAACCCATCTTCAAATTCCTCTAAAAATATTCCACCAGATTCTGGAACGAGGATTGTTAGGAAGCCTTTGACCGAATTAAGTTGTATCTAACCCGACCTCCGGTACTTATTCCACTACAACTTGGTCCCCCTCTACTCTTACACTTAACTGTAACAGACACCATAGCTAGGGCTTTGCTAGCCCAATACATTAAAAAAAATCTCGTAAAGAGAGGTCCATCTACTATGCCAGTTATAAATTGGCCGAGTACTAAGTCAACTACACTGCCTTGGAGAAATCATGTGTTACCTTGTCTAAGTCACTCAAAAATTATGGCATTACATGCTCGCTTTTGCCATCAGACTTGTATCCCAAATGGATCTTATCAAATACCTTCTTAGCAAACCTACCTTTTCTAGCTGAATGGCTTAATGGTTAAAGCTACTAGCCGAGTTTTATATTATGTATGTCACGCAAAAATCCATAAAGTTAAGATCCCTCTATAACAACCTTGATGACTACCCTATGGAAGAAGCAGACATTTGGACCTCTGAATTCTCAGATGATAATATCCTTTTCACCTCTCAGGAAGAGCTCTGGTGGAAAATGTTATTTGATTGCGCTCCCAAAAAAAAAAAGATTACGACATTGGGATACTCCTGATATCCCCTGATGACTCTCACACTCCCATTGCCATAAATCTAGATTTCACCTGCACCAACAACATCACCAAATACGAGGCATGCACCGTAGGCCACAAAGTAGCTCTCAGTAAAGAAATCCAATGCTTAGTTGTCTAGGTGGATTCAACCCTTATCATAATCAGGTCCTTAGAACACAGGAAGTCAATGATGAGAAACCCCTACCCTTACGTGCCCACCTAGAAGAGCTAACCTCCCAGTTTTGAGATATCACCTTCCACTAATTTCCCCGAGCAAGGAACAACTTAGCTGATTCCCTTCCTACATTGGCCTCCATGGTCGACATGCTTGAGGGAACAACAAAGTTCCCCTTCATAGTCCTACAATAAACTAAACCAACCCACTGCTACAATATCAAACTCATGATAGAAGAGGACTCTGATATAGCTAAGTGCTGGTATTACGACATTTGGCACCACCTCAAGCACGATAGGTACCCCCCAGATGCCAAAAAGAAAGACCAAGCAACCCTACGCAAGATGACTGCCCAGTACAATGTCTGCGATAAAGCAATATTTAAGAGAAACTTCAATAGAACACACTTACACTGCATCGTAAGGGCCGTCATTGAAGAGATGATGCAGAATATCCACAACGGGGAATGCGAACCCCACATGAATGGCTATATGCTTGCCAAGAATATTATCCGATACGGTTACAATTGGACTACTATGGTTCAAGATTGCACCGCTTATGTCTAGAGATTCCTTAAATCCTAATAGTTTTCTAATGTCCAACAATTACCTCCACGGGAATTATACAACATGACCTCTTCGTAGTCGTTCTCCACATGGAGCATCAATATCATAGGGAACGTTACACCCAAAGACTCCAATAGGCAATAGTTCATCCTGGTTTCCATTGATTACTTCACCAAATGGGTCAAAGTTGAGTCATACGAAGTGGTGAATGCAAAAATGGTAGCCAAGTTCATCTGAAAGAACATCATTTACCGATAAGGGGTCCTGTACGAGCTAGTGTCAAACAATAATTTACATTTTGAGGTAAAAGTCACGAAATTGGTTGATGAGTACAGGATTCAGAGACACAAATCTTTTCCCTACCGACCACAAACCAACAGTGCAGTTAAAGCCTTCATTAATAACCTCAAAGCAATCATCAGCAAGATGATCGAGAGTTACCAAGATTGGGACGATTGAACCTCTTATTCCCTCTGAGGCTACCTCACTTAAGTTCGATCTTCTACTGGGGTTACCCCTTACTTTCTAGTATACGAAATGGAAGAAGTCGTACCCATTGAACTAGAAATACCTTCACTACGTGCCATGCTTGAAAGAAAAGTCAACGAAAAAGACTGGCATCAGAGCCGTCTTGATGAGTTGTCGCTCTTAGATGAAAGGAGGATAAAGTCTATATATCATATACAATGGTACCATCGTCTAATAGCATGATATTTCAACAAGAAAATCAAGGATTGTGGTGTCCAAAAATGAAATTTATCCCTCAAAGAAATCATAGAAACCATCTGGGACCCCAAAGTGAAATTCAAGCCAAATTGGAGTGGCCCTTACATCGAAAAGAAGATCTTATATAATGGAGCAGCTATGCTTACTAACCTTGATAGAGAAGAGATGGCATGTCCATTCAACCTGAAGTGTCTCAAGAAATTCTACCCCTAGTCTAAAATATTGGCACACCACGACCTCTTATCCCCCTTTTATTCTAAAAAACAAAACAAAAATATTATTTATTTCCCTCTACTCAGAACTCCGTGGGGCCTAATCCTCTGAAAAACCTTTTTTTTTTTAAAATAAAACTCATAAAATTTTCAAAACCCATACACTATACATGGGCACGGTCCCCTTATTTTTCAGAAAATGTATTCTTTTCTTACCTTCGAGAATGACAGTTCATTTTATCATTTACATGAACTAAAGGGTTATGTATGCCTTAGATATTGGTGTAGATAATTCAAATGTAAAACTCATCAAAAGGCACAACAATATAATTAAAATCCTTTTTATTCCATTTTGGGAAATCCGTCATGATTACAAGAAATATCAGCGCAGGGAGTCAAACAACTATCCTCGCCAATCTAACTATCCTAAAAAGAAACTAGCCAAACCTTCCAGATTATTTCCAAAATACCATAAATAAAAAGATACATAACCATTATAAAAACTTCACAAGTATCACCAGCTTCACAAAAGACCCTACCGTAGCTACCAAAGGACCAAACTCCATTATCATCTGCATCTTGAGGCCCCCAAACTTCCCTTGCTTGGATTGTATATCGAAGGTGCTCCATGGAATGGCAAGCCTAGACTAGCCCAGAGAAAACCACTATGTCCCCACCATAGTGTCAAACATGGAAAAATATTCCTGCTCAGTCTTCTTAGCTAAGATCTTATCCACTACCCTCTTCCACAACCATTTCATGTAGTCTCCATAAGCATGCCAAACCCTACCTACAAATTGGGAAGGACGGGTTGACGGTCGATGACTCTCCCATAAAGAGGACAACCATATGAGCATGCCTTATGTAAAATCCTCTATAGAAAAGAAGTCCATGGTACGAGAGGGAAAAATCTTCTCCCATCCGACTTGACGCAGGAGCCACCACGGAAAATGGAAGGAGGTATGTTAGAGACCAACAAACCGAATATACTAGTATTCCTCTAGTTTCAGAATAGGCTGCAAATCCACCCACCAGGGCACTTAACAACACAACCATTAAGCCCCGTGCTTTACAAACCAGTTTACCTAGTTCTCGATGTTCAGGACAAAGATGATGAAATAGCGAGTGGAGAAATTTGGTATAGCTGCCAAGGGATATTTAAGGGGTATTTCCAAACGAAATCTCTCAGAAAGCTACATGAACAAGATGACAAGATTTCCTCTCAGAAAATTAGAACCTCCTTCTCGCTAAGCATCTAGACCGTTCAGGGTCTCTTCCAGTATCACTGTCGTAGGATTACAATGATATGACATCCATCAGTAATGACAGTCAGTTGAGAGTCCATCAACAGGTCCACAATCACCAGTAGTAGCTTCAAAATTAAGCCAAGGTTAATGGCCCTAGCATGGCTCGCATCATTAACATCTCATAGATGCATAGAGTACAATACACAAGAGAGGGAGATCATTACTCCATTAACCAGTGGCTGAGTCACCGAAGTAGAGATTTGGAAAATTCCTTCTAACAATGCCCAAGGAGACCGAAAGAATTCAGGCATGGCCGCCACCACACTGGTGGTTACCCCAAATAACGCCAAAAACTCCTTATAGGAAGGGAAGACCTTGATATGACCAAGTGTGACCTCATCCTTAGACGAGGGTAAGCAGTGTCCAAAGTTGAGTTCCCAAATGACCCCACCTAGGTTGAACCCAAGGCTCGTCCAGATTGGGGTCGGCCTCGTCATCCATGTCTCGACCCTCTTATAATTCGACACCCAAGGGAAGCATTTCATTAGAAAAGACATGTCTCCTCCTTTATTTTGTCCGATACCTGGTAATAACGTGTAAGGTACGTCTTAGCCTGATGCATTCAGTCGAGACCACACTTGACCCTTTCGATCATGTAACGCTGCAATACATCAGCAACCTCATACTAGGCCAGGTCGAGACCCCTCCAGACGACATCTACAGTACGAGCAGTACAAAGTTCCATGCTAGCAAATCCAATGCGAACACGTCTGTTACAACAAGATTATCCCCTCACGTGAAGGAATATTACATCATGATTAGCTACATGTGTGAGGGACAGGTGTCAACTCATTATTGGGAGCCTTGTCATCCACATGGTGATTACATCCTTGGGGGTTAATTATACCCCCAAGCACTATAAATATACTTCATCCTCTACACTGTAAAGGGATCACATTTTCAAAATCCTACTAAAACTCTGTTAGAGAGAGAATGCTTTAGTGCATGTATCTTAAGGCCATTAGAGCCTGAATTAGTGGATTTCACACACACGCACAGTGGACGTAGGCCTTTAATAGGTTAAACCACTTAATCCCGGTGTTTAATTCCTCTTTGCATCATCTCTCTATTGTTACATAACTATATTTCTACCTTTATTTAACTAGTGTGAGCTTATTCAACACTTTGATTTGGTGATACTAATTTTGATATCATTAGTCTGGCACTATCTGTGGGAATGAGGATTATCATCTCTTACCTATTTTAGCTTATACTCACAGGAGTATCTGGTGGTGTGAGAGTCCTTCCCCCTTTATGGAAGTTGTCTCACCATTAAAAGAGATTTTGCTGAGCTTTTAAGCTTTCATTCTTCAGTTTGCATCTAACCCACCACATTTGAAACATGGCATCAGAATTTCCACCATCAACTGGTGGTCCTAGCTCCAGTCACGCGGCTCCTTAGTCAGAAATAGTGGAGTTGGCGATGACATTAAAATCATTGATGGCTAGCCAATAGGTGATGCAAGAGCAACTGGCTGCCTTCAGCCAAAATGTACTGGTGAGACCCGCAGGATTCCCAAAATGTACTGCCTTCAGCCCTACCCAGAGGATCAGTATGATGACTATGAGGCGAAGGATTCCCAAGATGAATATTGGGAACCATATGAAATATCACGTAACACTGTACGCCCCATTCAAATCAATCGAGAACACAGCAAGAGGCCTTACAAGGACACCCAACCATGGGTCTCAGCTTTTGATCGGCTTAGTAGAGGGTCGACCATTAAAAGGCTCGGCCCAGTGTGTGATCTCAGAGATCGAATGTCTAGGTCAAGGGATATTGCTGGCTCTAGGAGAGAAGGATCCTGGCCTCCATGTGTTCAAGAAAATGGGCTTACAGAAGTAAATAGTCAACAGAGGTCAGTGGCAAGGGAAACTTTAATTCGATTGGCCAAGATAGCTGGAGATAATGTCGTCCAGGTCGATGCTGCAACTATAGTCTAGAGACCATGGGATGACTCCAAAGGATGTAAAACAAAATAGGGGATATTCTAAAAATTTGAGACCCCTTGCAGAGGGGCTACTCTGAAGTCTCCCCATTCATGGCCAGGATCATCAATTATCCAACCCTGGCCAAATTCAATCCGTCGTTGGTCACTCCCAGATATGATGGTAGCGCTAATTCAGTCCACCACGTGGAGATGTACCAATCAGTTGATGATATTTACTCAGTCTTAAATAAGATGAGGTTCTATTCCTTTGCAAGTTAATTTACTAGATCAGCCCATGAATGGTTTTCCTTGCTCCCTAATAACTCAATTGTGAACTTCAAACAGCTTGCAGAAAGGTTCATACACAACTTTTTCTTTGGGGTAAGACCCTAAAAGAAGATGACACACCTTTTGTATGTCAAGCAGGGGAAGAATGAGAGTCTAAGGGAGTACATCGTGAGGTTCAATAAAGAAAATCTACATATCGAAGATTATGAGGAGAGCATCGCAATGACAGCTCTGATTGGAGGTCTCCAGAAAGAAAAGTTACTTTGGAAAGTTACTGAAGACCCACCAAAGTCCATGGCCAAACTCTTGATAATGTCTTTCAAGGTCATGAATGCCGAAGAGGTTATGGTAGAAAAGAATGAGGATGATAAGGGAACAAGAAGCGGAGGCAAGTTATATAAAAAGAACAAGGATGGTAAGAAGAGGTCAATGGATGGAAAATTTCTCGACTACACTCCTCTGACACTCAGCGTAAAGCACATCCTAAACGAGATAAAAAATTATCGATCCCTGAGGTGGCCTAAAAATTTGAAATCTCCTCCTCATTAGAGGAACAAAAATCTATGGTGTGAGTTCCACCAAGACCCTAGGAACCTGATCGATAAGTGTTTTTCTCTCAAGGATAAAATTGAGAAGATGTTTAAAGCTAGGAAATTAAGAAAGTATGTATATAATTGTATCTCAAAGGGTGTCTAAGACGACACCCAGAAGAATAAGAGAAGTGATAAGTGCGAGCCAGATGCTCCATCCGACCGAGATGATGATGAATCAGACGATAATTATGGAGGCGATCTCAACCTTCCTCCTTCATTGGCTGATCCTAAAATTTAGCTACATAGGATCTCACGTGAGGTCAAGATAATATGTGGAGGACTTACATGAGGAGGGAAATAAGTCACTGATATAAAAGCACATGTAGCATAGACAAAGCTCTCCCTCCAAAGCCAAAAATTATGAAATCGGTTGCAATAGAGCCTTTGAATGGTAAGAAAGATAAAGTTGATATGAGTACCTTAGTTGATGGTTTTTAAAGATTAGATTTTAAAGGGATTTGAGCTCCACATAATGACCCTCTAGTCATCACCACACTAGTACATTATTATGAGGTGACGAGGATTTTGGTGGATGGCGGTAGTTCAGTTGACGTTATGTTTTGGGATTGCTACAAAGGTTTGGGTCTGAGCAAGAAAAGGTTAATTCCCTATCACCAAGCACTCATCGGCTTTAGTTGTGAGAAGATGCAGCTCGTAGGTATATATGAAATGGAAGTGAGAATGGGAAATAGTTGGTCGAAATGTCTTACAAAGAATATAAATCTTATTCATCATGGATGCTCGGCCTACAATATAATTCTTGATTAGGCAGCCCTCAAGGTGTTTGAGGTCTTGCCCTCAACAGTCCACCTGATGATTAAATTCCCACCTCTATATGGGGTAGGGGAAGTTTAAAGGGACCAAATTGAGGCACATGAATGCTAATTTAACTAGGACGTATAGAGGGAAGCGTATAAAAAGGCCACTACGACCTACAACATTGATACCTTGGACCCTAGAGATGAAAAGAAGCTAAAGAAAAGAGAGGTCGCAGAGGAGGTAGAATCCATCGTCCTCAATGAGGACGAGCCAAAAAAAACCATTCAAATCAGCATCGGCCATTAATGCCGCTATTATCAGAGAAGAGGATGGAGTCCAGAAGCCAGTGTACTTTAATAGTAAGGCCCTCCAACGGGCTAAGTAAAGATATACTAGAATGTAGAAGCTATCCTATGCTCTGATCCATGCGTCAAGAAAGATAAAGCCGTACTTCTAGGCACATACCATGGTAGTCCTCACATACTCACATCTCAGATAGGTCATTCACAAGCCTGAGAAGTCAGGAAGATTGATGGCATGGGCAATTGAATTGGAAAATTCGATATCATCTATCAGTCGAGAACGACCATTAAGGGGTAGGCCCCAACTGACTTTATAGTTGAGTTCACGTGGGATGAGGCCAACACAAATGCTATAACTTATGAGCAAGAGAGTAGGGTGTGTCTCCCCTTGATCGAGGCGGAGATAAGTTTAGCCATAAGCAAGGTGCCAGAGAATGAGGAAAAGTGACACCTCTTCAAGAATGGAACCTTAGAGGAGGGTAATTTTTCTCAAAATGATATTATGTGGAACCTGTTAGTTGATGGATCTTCGTGTGAGAACGAAAGCGGGGCAGGTTTAATTATGTCATCCCTAGATGGGACCGATATTGAATATCCACTAGGGTTCTGCCTTAAAGCCTCCAATAATGAATGAGAGTATGAATACCTCCTAACAAGTTTTTCCCTTTCCCGGGCACTGAATGTTAGCTAACTCTTTGTCCATGGTGATTCTAGATTAGTTGTCAACAAAATTTTAGGGGTATATAAGGCCGTGGATGATATAATGGCTAAATAATTGGAAATGATAAAGATAGAACTAAATCATTTTAGTGAAGTGAAGCTGAAGAGGATACCCTAAGAAGATAATGGTCGAGTCGATGCTCTAGAGAGGTTATCTTCCACTACCAGAATTGAAATTAAAATAACAATCCCGGTAGCAATACTCCATCGACTGACTATTGAAGGAGAAGATAATATTGTGGAGTTTTTCTTAAATTTGAGTATGGAAGGTTCTTGGTCAGATCCTATCATCTGGTACCTCAGAGATGGAGATTTTCTAAAGTCCAGGTCCGCGAGAAAGAAGTTGGGGTATAAACCAACTGAGTTCTCCCTCATAGGAGACATCTTATACAAAAAGGGTTTTTTACTTCCTCTGATTCGATGTCTCCATCCATCTGAGGTAAAGTATATTTTGAAGGACTTGTATGAGGGGTCATGTTCCAATACTATTGGAGAAAGGTCATTGGATAAGAGGATCATCACTCAGGTTTACTGGTGGTCGACCTTAGCAAAGGATGCAGCTGCATATGTCAAGAAGTGTGATAAGTTCCAGAGGTTTGCCACCATACCCCATCAACCTCATTAGCCTCTTACTTCTATTAATTTTCCTTGGCCATTTGCGGTCTGGGGGATTGATTTGGAAGGACCACTGTCGAGAGTTGTGAACAATTATCGCTATTTGATTATAAAGATTGATTATTTTTTGAAGTGGGCAGATGTCAAGCCGATGATTACAATCAAAGAGAGGAAAGCCTTATAGTTTATTTGGAAAAACATTATCTGTAGATATGGCTTACCTAAGACATTGATTTTTTTTATAATGGGACTTAGTTCAATAACATCTCCCTTGAAAAATACTATGAGTGGGTCGGCACCAGAAAATTCTTTTCAACTCTAGGCCGACCCCAAGCTAACGGGTAAATAGAGGTCACCAACAGAATAATCCTTAACAAAATCAAGAAAAAGTTGGAGGATGCTAAGGGGAGATGGTCTGATGAAGTGCATGCTGACCTATGGGAATATAGGACAATAGAGAGGACTCCGACGGGGGAAACTCCCTTCGTACTAGCCTATGGCTGAGAGGATGTGGTGCCGACAAATATAGGTATCCCAACCTATAGAATTCAAACGTATGACCCAAAGAAAAATATGGAAGAGAGGAGACTGGATTTGGATCTCATAAAGGAACGAAGAGAAGATGTTGAGGTTAGGTAAGGTGCCTATCAGTAAAGGACAATAAGGTTTTATAATAAGAGGGTGAAGGCCCAGAAGTTGGCATTATGAGACCTCATTTTGAAGAAGACATGGAAGAAGCCCAACAAGATTCATCTTAACTAGCATAGTCCCTATATGGTGATTGAAAAGGTGGTTCCAAGCACGTATTGGATGGAAAAATTATAAGGAGAGCCATTTTCTAATCCATGGAATGCCGACGATCTCAAGAAATACTACCAGTAAGATTTTAGTTCTGATTATCTCTTATCGATTCCATTTTAGTATATGTATATGAGAACCAGATATGAATGTAATTCAATAAAAAATTCCAAGTGTTCCCTCATACATTGTCTATTGTTTGAATACTTGTTGCTTGTATTTATCAACTTATCTTAAGCTATAAAACATCATTTGTGGTGAAGTAGCTTTAAGTTACTCTCGGTTACACGATAGCCCAGACGGGGTTGACCTCGTCCATGTTCTGTTAATAACATCGAGAGGGGTAAAAATTACTTAGTTGTGGTTCATTATTAAACGTCATTAATTTTGTGGAAATTCTCTCTCCCTTGGTCGAGATGACAATGTATGGATGAGATGATTCTCATCCATACACTCTCAAAATGACGAGAGGGGACTTATGATATAACACCATAATTTGGTGAAGTCAAATTCAAAGTCACTTAGTTATGGTTCATTATTAAACATCATTAATTTGGTGGAAATTACCTCTCGACCGAGATGACAGTGCATGGACAAGAAAATTATCATCTATACACTCTCAAAATGACAATAGGGGACATATGATATAACACCATAATTTGGTGAAGTCAAATTCAAAATCACTTAGTTGTGGCTCATTATTAAACATCATTAATTTTGTGCAAATTATCTCTTAGTTGAGACAACAGTGCATGGGCGAGACGATTCTCATCTATACACTCTCAAAACGACGAGAGGGGACTTGTAAATTATGGTGGATTCAAATTATGCTACTAATGAAAAATTAGGGCAGACATATTGGCATAACATAAGAAGAAGATAAGAACAAACAAACAGCTTCATTTGATGATAATAAGGTTACAAAATAGTTTACTCAAAAACTAAGTACAAGGATACAAACAACCGTCCCAACAAAAACAAAATGCAACAAACAAGCCCAAAGTTATAAATTGTCCTCGGCATCTGCCTGAGCCGACCCATCGGCAGGAATAGTTTTAGCACCAGTAGAAGTAATCTGAGCCCCATGATCATTAGCTCCCGTCTCGCCCTCATCATCATTATTCTCGGTGACCTCATTGGGGTTGGCATCCAAAGTTTTGGTTGGGTTTTCAATATCGGCTAGAGTGGTCTTAAGAAGGGGGTCGCTGAAGTCACGACCCACGAAGTCATCAGGGGTCAGGTTCCCAACCTTGGAGTGCTTGAGTGCATGCCATCGACCGACGGTCTTTATGCCTCTTTCAGGATACTCAAATGCATAGCCTTTGAGCCTGTCAGACTCCTTGAACTGAGTTATGGTCTACGCCTTAGCCTCGACCAGGGCAGCCTTGACGACAATATCAATCTTATCCCACCTGTTCTCGAACATCATCTCCAAGGTATTGGAATACTCAGTCTTCAAATTGGTAACCTCGTCCACCGATCTCTACAGGGCTGACTTGGACTTTTAAGGTTCTTCCTTTAGGTTATTCTCGATAGTCACTACATCTCTTCCCTTCTAAATCAAGGGAAATTTCTTATTGATCCAATCTCCCATTTGATAGAGGGAGGCTACGCCCTGCAACAAAAAATGTGGATAGATAAATCAGTATAATATGGAATTTATAAGAGACTACAATTGACAAGTCTATATAAATACCATAATAACCCTATGGATAAAAAACTAAGTCAGTAAAAAGATATCCACGGACTAGAGGAAGCGTTTGTCTCCCTCAGAGATGAGAGAGCCAACACCATACATGGCCTTTTTGACATGGCCGAGGATGCTCTCATCGTCTAATTTCAAGTAGGAGAGACGAGTTTACAAAGCCTCATCTACAAAAATGAATTTCTCTCCCAGGACGAACCTGCTTAGCTGGATGGTGAACAATAGTATTGTCAGCTTATCCTTTCCTTTTCTTCCAAGCATCGTTGTCTCAGATGAGATCGCACACGATGAATTTATTAGTTGGGGTAAGAGGGGTGTCATACTTCTTGCCTTGTTTGCCAACAAGCTTGCTCAGGTTTGGGGCCACTATATTCCAGATGTGATCTGGTATGTTCTCTGAATGATCTACAAAATGGATGAGGTCAGCAATGAAAAGCTATAAGGTATGACACAAAAGTTGATAAGAGAAATCACTAACGTAGCTTGGCTAAGGGTTCAACCCTATAACCTGTCTGAGCCAAGTAAAATGATATCATCAGATGCTTAAACTTAACAAGACGACCACCATCACCTTGTTCATGAAGTTTCTTAACCTTTTTAGTAGCCTCATGGTTCAAGCCTGAATCAAGTTTTGTCGACGCAAAGATCTTAGCCCATCGCTTAGGAGTCTTGGGCTCAGAGGTGCCACAAGCATCATTGGGAACAAATTCCCAAGCCCTAGAGACAAAAAAATAGCGAGGCTTATAATTATGCTTAGATGTTTGGGTCACCAGCAGGACCATCATCGTAGGTTTCCTGGCTACGATATGATAGTATCCAGGTTGAGTCTTGGAGGACAACACAGTGTAGCAGTCCATACAAACGTTAACTGGAAGGTCGGTTTGGTGAACAATCTTCTAAATATAAGTAAAGAAGAGAATAACTCTTAAGGCATTTGAAGAAAGATTAGATGGGTCAATTCCTAAGTGGGCTAGGATGGCTCGGATGGTCACCTAAATAGGTGGTCGAAAGGTGACCTTAAACATCTTCTTATAGACAAAAACCTCACCCTCTTGGGCATGAAAGGATCTTTCGTCCTCAGAGGGTTTTCTTAGAGAAATGGAGCGTCCTATTCCAGAAAGGTGTCTCCAAAATAGAAGATCGTCCTCAGAGATAGGGCTCTTGTATGACTCAGGGACCGAGGTGTCAAGTTTAATCTCTTCACCACTTTCTTCTGGAGGATTGACCTGGGTATTATTTGGATCACCACTTGGTACTTTTTGGAAAAACTCGTCTCTCATCGTGGCCAAGAGAGGAATAACATTTATTAGAGGTGGAATGGAGACATTGGGCTTAAGTATCTGGATAGAGGAGTCATATTGATCTGATGTCTTGGCCCTTTGAGAGTACGATACATGAGAATAAACTTCATTTACCTCATACCCTTCAACAGGGGATGAGGGGTCTACCATGTCTTCCTCAAAAGAGTCAACACTCTCGCCCGGTTGAGAGATGGACATATTGCCATCTGCAGAAGAAGAAGACGTAAACATGAGGTCACTCATCTCAATAACTAGGGGACCAATGACAATCAGTGGGGGAGGATATTTGGGACGAATAAGAAATGCCTCATATTTATGCCTCTCGACTTCCTCAACCTCTACCCTCCTAATTTCTTAAAATTACCTCTCTCTGAGACTTGGAAACTCCTCGTCTAGTTTATACAACTGTCTTAATATTAACAGGATGAGACTCAACTTGGTTGAAAATTGAAAGAGGGACAATCAAGATGCAAGTTTGACTTTGGTTGATTAAAGGATCTAAGGCTAGAAGGTAAATCATTTTGCTCAAGAACAACCAAGAACAGGAGGTAGTACCACCGAAGAAGATGACCATAGCTGTACCAAAAAAATCCTTAAGGGGTAAAATGAGCAAGAAAGGGGTGATAAACCCTAAGGCTACCATAATCCAACCACAAACCACGCCTAACAGGGACTAAATCAAACAGTGAGGGGTCACCGTAGGTCTAAAAATTCTCCAGAAAAGTAAACAAACATAGAAATCAACTTATATCAATGGAAAGATGCACAAAAGAGAAGAAATGAGGTTACCTGGAAATGGAACTTGCCAAAAAAAAAAACTAAGAATGACTGAAGAATGCCTTTGAATGGGAGAGATAGGTGGTTACTAGAAATGTTAGGATTTTAGAGAGAGAGATAGAACGCGTAGTAAAGAAGAAGAAGATTGAAATGGGGGTTTGAATCATTTTTAAACCCCCTAATGATTAAGCTCGAATTCCAAAGCCCCATCATTAAGGGCACAAGTCCCTAAGCACCTAGATCTCAAGTTAAACTTGGGGCAGATGCTACCCAATTGGAATAAACACGCATTTCACTCTCCCATCCTATAAGTTATAAGCATCCGACACATTAGAGACGTCTCATCAACGACTACTCCAACTCGTATCCCTCAGCCACCTCTTCACATAGATGGAAAAGGGCTAGGGGTGATTGATATGACCAAGCGTGACCTTTTCCTAAGATGAGGGTCAACAATGTAAACAGTTGAATTCCCAAACAACCCAATCTAGGTTGTACCCAAGGCTCATCTAGATTGGGGTCGGCCTCGTCATCCATGCTCTCGGCCCTATTATGAGCCGAGACTCTAGGGCAACATTTCATCAACAAAGACATGTCTCGTCCTCTATTTTTATCGATGCTAGGTAATAGCATGTAAGTCATGTATCGTCCTAACGCGTCTAGCTGAGACCAACTTGACACTTTCTAGCATGTAACCCTGTAATACATCAGAAGTCTTGTACTCGGCTAGGATGAGACCCCTCCAGACGACATCTATAGTACAAGTAGTACAAGGTTCTAGGATGGAAAATGCAACGTGGACAAGTCTATTACAATAAGATTATCCCCTAACGTGAGGGAATATTGCATCATTATTAGCTACATGTTTGAGGGACAGGTGTCAACTCATTATTGGGATCCTCCTCGTGCACATGCTAATTACATGCTTGAGGGTGCATTATACCCCCTAAGCACTATAAATATACTTCATCTTCTACATTTTAAGAGGATCGCATATTTAAAACCCTATTGAAATTCTGTTACAAAGAGAAAGCTTGAGTGCATGTATCTTAAGGATATTAGAGCCTGAATTAATGGATTTCACACACACGCGTAGTGGACGTAGGCCTTTAATAGGCTAAACCACTTAATCCTGGTGTTTACTTCCTCTTTGCCTCATCTCTCTTTATTGTTACATACCTATATTTCTGCCATTATTTAACTGGTGTGAGCTTATTCAACACTTTGATCTGGCGATACCAATTTCGGTATAATCAGATCTCATCCAAGCCAAAATGAAAAATATGATCCTCGGGGTACTAGAATTGTGATGCTACTGTCAGCATGTTCCAGTCAATGGGCCGATTGCACCATAACGAGACACGACGCTGGTTAAAGGCCTCATAATCTACATTATACGAACACATAGCCTCTAAATTCTCGAGATAAGAGACAAATCCTGAACTTATGGGAAGGGACATTTTGGAAATAACAAGAGACGAGACAAGAAATAAGCAAGAGAAAGAAAATATGAATGGGTGAAGAAACCTCCCCACCTTAACCTCTTTTATACTTGAGAAATTGGGCTAAAAACAAAGAACCCACAAAATTCGAATGAAATACTACCCCATCACGTACTAAGTAGATAAAGAAAGTTCAATCAAAGCTTTGGGGTGATTTACTGGATTGACTTGCCGATATCCAGGACAAGGGGCATGTCGATCCGCATCCCCCTATTTTTAGAAAATTTCATCATTCCTTTTTTGTAAAAATAAAAAAAAAAACTCAAATAATCTTTATTTCAAACAAATTTTGTATTTTTCTTCTTATAATTTTACTCATAATATCTTAAAATAAATTTTCTCTTGAGTAACCTCAATCCTTTTTACGATCTTAGCAAGAAAAGTGAAAATGGCATGTAGATTAAGTCGTTTAAAGCAAAGATAAATAAATAAAACCCCATTAATTTCATATATATACTGCCATCATTACATCTTTTACGGAAAAAAGAAGAAGAAAAACAATGAGACTCAGCCCCATACCCAAAACTCTCTCTCTCTCTCTCTCTCTCTCTCCCCACACACACACACTTATCCCCCATCCTTTCAATGCACATGCTTCCCCGGGGGACAAGTTGAGGAGCCTCCGCTACTTGATCCAGGTCCCTTCTCAGAAGAACCAGCTGGCACAAGATAGGAAGGAACCGGGATCGAATCATGAACATGAGCCATAGTAAAAGACACCCAGTATCGGGTGTCCCTCAGCCAGGTAGTCGACACCTGAACATGCTGCAAAAATAATAAAAGGAAAACCAGTCAGTCTGAAGAAAAAAAAGAAATCAGAGAGATAAAGGACAAAGAGATGAAAAAATATACATCTACCTGAAGGACGTCCTCCGTGAACCCCAGCACCGTCAGGTCCATCACATTAGGGCGATGCTACATACTCACTGATCTCCCTCCAGGTAGTCAAATATTGTAGGAAGTAGGAGCAATATGGAGAAATAAAACCTCTGACGTCGCTTCCACTACTGACGTTGGTGCACCACCAGTGTTATGGGCATACCGCACTGGCCGAATCTTACTCCTACTTAAAGTCATAAAAGGATGATGCATTTTCACAATATCGTAGATACATCACGGCATCAACCATCTAGTTAGGAAATTAATGAGTTGTAAGTCACCACCGTGTTCGTGTACGATGAATAGGGCTCACTTATCATCATCGCTGCCCAGGCCTCCTCCGACATCTCCCGAACTCGCCTCATATATCTCGGGGGTATCACCGGTGGGACCACCACCTCGTCCTCCATAATATATCAGAATACTCTCTAAACCAAATACCAGGAGTAACTAAACTCATGTGCCAGCAGTCGGTGCATCTCTGCGTGCATCCCAATCACCCCCGTATGTTGGATGGTCATCCTCCAGGGATATAAAATTGCCAATAGTTTTCAAAATAAAGTTAATACTTGCACAAGAAAAGAGAACACCAAAGAAAACAATTCAAAAGAGAAAAGAGGAGACAACCTAAGCGGTCATAAGGACATTCAAGACCAGACGTACGGCCACCATGGAGAGAGACTACTTCGACTTTCTATTGAACTTCTTCCACTAATACATCCGACATAAGTTCCCCACCGACGCATCACAAAAACCAATCAAACGGGAATTAAATTCGATCACCTCGTAAAACCACGTATGTAAAAGGAAAAGAGTCAGTAATCCAAAGAAATAAAAAGGGAATAAAAGAAAATGCATAAGGAAAAATGCAGAAAGAAAAATACCTCCAAAAGATATGTGGATCCAGTAAATGGTTATTGGCAGCACCGACTGAAAGAATCCAAAGAATAATAAAGGGTCGCCAAAGTTAGTCTCCCTTATCGAAGAGAGGGATATTCGAAAATACCCTCAAATATGGTAAAAAAACCACAAGTAGACAACATCGCCGCTCGACGCGACCAAAAACCCTCCTAAAAGAAGAAGAATGAACAAACGGGAGCTCTGCCGCACCTGTAACTCATGAGTCATGTCGATATATTGACTCAACAAAACCTACCAAAGAAGAGATATACGGATCGACTCTCTCAATAATATATGCCCCACATCGCCTAGTCCTACATCCATCGTCGCCAGTGTCACCCTCAGGGACTGATTCACCTCTATCGCGTCCCCCCACACTCTATCCTAAGCAGCTGGTGTACATCAATGGAAGTCATCGTCCTCTCCCCAAAACCTAAGTGTATGGTGTGGTTAGTATCCCACCACCTCTACCCCAGAGCGGATAAAAGTATTGTAGAGCGTGGCGTCTCATCCAATGCAGAAGTCAAACAGCCAAAACCCACAAAAGAGACTACCCAGTGCACCACCACAAGCAATTGGTTCCACATATCTGTGAATACCGTCATCCCCCGTGAGGGAAAACTCCTAGGAGCAATGTCAGTCTATCAAAATAAACAAGAAGTTTTTCGTCAAAATTCAAAGAAACAAGAAAATGCAAAAAAGAATGCCAAAAGTCATGTGAAACTTACATAACCACTAGGGTTCATCATGCTAGAAGACAAACAGTGCGAAGGCTCATGCAGAAGAGTTTGCTCATTGTCAACAGACTCTAATAAATTAAAAGTGTTCTCGTTGCCCAATGCTAAGGGCACCTTGGCCCTCCACTCCTAATTCGCCCAATTGTCAACACCTAGCCATGCTATGTGGGTCTCGCTACTGAGAAATATGTCATTTTGTAATCTCGAATGAGGAAAGAACCCAAGAACGGATTACAGAAGAGACAAACAGAAGATTAGAAAGCTAGAAGCTATGAAAAATGAAGAGAATTTACATATTTTTATATGAAGCTAAGAGGCATGACGATCGGCAGTCCCCTGACACCCACCGATAGACACTATCCCCTACCCTTACCAAGGAAACCAAAAAGACCATGAAACTATCGGGTGGCAAACCCTACAACATTTCGGTCGGCAACCCTATGAATTTTCGTTCAAAAAATGCCAGAAAATTCTAAAAAATCCAGGAAAAATCCTAAAATTGCTAAATGAATATTGAAACATTTTTTACCAAGAAAATCAATTTTCAAGATACAAAATCTCCACCCGAATTAACACCACATTTTATCCCCACCTTAAAACCAAAGAATCAGCATGCTCGCAAAGCCCAGTGCAACTCCACAACGAAATCTCAAAAAATTTCATCCTCAGACTTTGTGCAAACCTAAAATTGATATCAGAGCTAGAAATACATTTTTATTGTGTTTGATCTCTTTTTTCTTGTAATGATGAATCTTGGTGGTTATGATAATTATCACACTCCTATTTTTTATGGCACTAATTCTTCTTATTGGAAAATGAGAATGAGAAGTGCCTTAAAATCTATTTATGAGCGTGTCTGGTTAGCTGTTGAAAAAAGGTTGGTCACCACCTGTTACACGAGAAGGTGAGGTCACTAGTTTGAAACCCATTGAGTCATGGACTGAGACTGAACATAGGCTTGCATAGTATAACTCTAAAGGTCTGTACGTTATTTCCTCACATGTCACACCAGAAGAGTGTAATCGTATCATGACTTGTGAAACTTAGAAAGAAGCTTGGGACACACTTTCACTCACTCACGAGGGCACAAGAACGGTTAGGGCGTCTAAGTTGCAAAATCTAACTACATAGTTTGAGACGATTAAGATGTTAGAGAGTGAGACGTTTGATAAGTTTTACACTAGGTTTTCCACTATTTTTAATGCGACGTTTAACTTAGGTGAGAAGATTCATGATAACCGATTGATTAAGAAAATTTTGCAATCATTGCCAAGTAGGTTTGATGCTAAAGTGACCGTTATGAATTCCCTTGATGTGTTTAACTCGTCGAAACTAGAAGAGGTCTTAGGTGCCTTACAAACCTATGAACTCGATATAATTACCTCTAATAAAGTGCCAAAGAAAGAAAAGGGAATTAATTTGAAAGACCCGAAGGAGGAAACTAAAGTTTCGAATGACGACTCTGATTTTAACTTTGAGGCTATTGTCTTGTTGGCAAGAAAGTTCAAAAAGTTTCTTCAAATTCATAAGAAATCGAAAGATGGCAAAATTTTTGATAAATTCAAGAATAAGGGAGACTCCACCCCTGGGGATAAAAGTGAGAAACCTAGGAGAGATGAGTTTGATTGGTGTTTCAGGTGTGAGGGGTATGGCCACAAAGTTGAGGAGTTTTACACTAGACTTAAGAAAGAGGGAAAGCAACCAATTGCATATAATGCCACCTTAAGTGATAGTGAATCGGAAGAGGGAGAGGAGTCCCCCATTGAGCGTAACTTTGTTGCGTTTATGGCATGTCATGTGAGCGATGACGATATATCTTCCCACGAGGATACTCATGTGTAGGACACTTCCGAGGCTGTTCAGAGTGCTTCTCGAGAGGGTGAGGGTGATGAGAGAGAGGATGAGGAAATAGACGTAGGAGAGTTGCAACTTGAATTTCGAGAGTTATTTGAGGATACAGTGAAGGTTAAAAAGTCTAACTCGAAATTTCAAGCTAAGTTGAAAGAGCGTGACATAGAAAATAATGATGCATTAATTTAGGATCTTAGGGCACGGGAGAAGAAGCTTAGGGAGAAGCTAGAGTACGTTGAGAAAGAGAGAGACACCCTTAGAGGTTTGATGGAGGCATTAAAAAAGGAGGTGCTAGAGTTTAAGGAGTCTAGGTGTCTACTCGAGTCTGGGATTAAGGAGTTGGAGGAGAGCTTGAGTGACTCGTCTAGAGTTAGGTTTGACTTAGAGGCTAGAAGTGAGAAGTTGGATAGGATGCTAGTCACCTTCCAAGTTAAGAAAGATAGGTTTGGTATAGGCTACCACGAGAGACGTCCCAACCCCAAATCAAATATCGCACGTGTGAGAGAGACACATAAGAATGTTAGAAAAGGTCCACGTATAGGTCACTCTCCATACCATCGCTACATTTGCACGTTTTGTGGTAGGAAAGGTCACCTTAGAAAGTTTTTCTATGACCGTTGAAATGCTACTCAAAAGTTTAGGAAGTCTAGGAATAAAGTTTCCCTGATTCCCCCCACCCCCATGCATCATTACACACCTACTTGGGTTAGGAAGTCGGATTTGGTTGCTTTAGGAATAAAACTTCATGGTTCTCATTTGGTTGCACTTGATTCTTCCCATGCTAAATCTAAAGGTTGAGTGTGTTACCATGTTTATCATTTTGTATTATATTTTTCACTTATTGCATCATATTTTGAAAAATATAAAATGATTTTGTTTTTGTTAAAAATTTTGAAAAAGCGAAAACGATTTTCGGCTTTTGTTTTTGAGTTAACATGTTTGATGTGGCATATTGGTGTGTTTAGACCACCTTCCTTCCATTAACCATGTGGCTAGGACATTTGGCCATTATTATCGATGCTTAGAATGATCTTAACCATTGTAGTATGGGGTTGTTTCGAAGTTTATAATTATTTTTATTCGACTTTGTATATATGCCATCTTTGCACACATGCACGAGTTTATATGGATGTTTGACTACTCTTGCATATTTGAGTTTGGTGAGACGTTCTTATCTCAATTTTGTCATCTATGCGTAAGTAGATATATGGAGGAAGTGTGCATGTAAAAACCATTTACCCGTGAGCATTTTAATTTGAAACTGTGATGAGTGTACGGAAAAGGGCTGGGAGAGTGTAAAATTGACTCGTTGTGAAAGACACCATTTAAAAGAGCCCGAAAAATTAACAAGGAAATAAAAAGTACCATATGCCAAAAATGGTCCAAATTAGTTTAGTTCATTCAAAAGAAAATATGATATATTTGAGAGAGTTTGGATGGATTCAAAATTTAAACAGGTTTGCACAAAGAATCCTAATGTTGAAAATTCGTGTCATGAGGCTATTGTTTCTAGAATCGTCAAAATTTCGGATTCATGTGCATGATGTTTGTTTAGTTCATTAAGCTCATACTTTAATTATCACATAAGGCTATAATAAAGTTTGATGAGAAATTGCTATTGATTAGAGCTTCTTGATCGTTTCGATGTGTTGGAATTGTGATTCATTTGTTTTAGTGCACGCACATACATTCCATGTTCATGTTTATGAACATCGATACTATGTTGGCATGTTACTCATATTTATTTGTTTTTCAGTGTTCTAGTTTTTCTACTATTTCACAGTTTCAAACCCCTTCCAGTTTGAATTTTAACATAATTTTTCCACCGAGAAACACGGTATAATATTCTGGGGAATCTGTGAAAGTTTGAGTATGTCGTTCAAACGACATACTATTTCGTTCAAGTGATGTTGCATTTCGTTCGAGCAACATCCCTGGCTCATTCCAACGACAGCCTGTTTGACCAGTTTGATTTTTTTTTCTAGTTGATTTCTATTTTAGTACCCTGCTGCATATTAATTCATCTCTTGGTACTGGATTTCTGTTTATGCAGTTTACTTTGATTCATTTGATATTTTACTACATTGGTTCGTTTATCACACCTTCTTAGACTGGTATATTTTCGTGTGATTCATTGATTGCTAACTACTGATTTGACCTTGATTGATCATATTTAGCTGGTTGTTTGATGTTTATCTAGCTATTGTTCATGTTTATTTAATCATCTTGGTATATCTCATGCTAGATTTGTTTATCTTTTCACTAGATTGTCTATTCGAGATAAAAAGGGGGAGAGATGTATGTGATGTAGGGGAAGAGTTTTTTGACTTTTATGTTGTTTTATGTTCACATATTGGTAACATGTTTACTCACATAACAAACGATTCGTATTTAAAGTTTACTATTAATTTATATCATTTGTTCCTTCATACTTCAGTGGGTACTTGTCCGTTTCATGTGTGAAGGTATGCTTAAAGGGATACGAGACTTCAAGTCTACATCGCATTCAGACATTCGAGACAGTTTTATGCTTGTCGGCCCATTGTTGAAGAACCTTATACTATACTGATGATGTATTTTTCATTTTGGGTTTTACGGGATGGGATTTGGGTGTCATACGCCTTAACGGCCCGACTTAGGCATTTCACTATTGGTTTTGTCCTGGAATAGTCAAAGGGGGAGATTCGTAAGGACCAAATTTCCAATTGAGTCTTAATGTAGTTTTGACCTATTCTCAGAACAAAATAGGTTTTGTGTCATAGATAGATTTTATATTGCCTGATCCCATGAGTTTATGACGTATTGAAGATATTGCAGCAAAGATATAAAGATTTAATCATGCCGAAGTTTAATTGGTGCAATTTATCTTCTTCAAGGTTGAATTGCATTCCAAGATCACACAGGTATTATTGCATAATGTTAATGAAACTAGAAATTAATTTTATAAAAATAAGGATGTTATTTTCTTTAAAGAAAATGGTTTTAAAAAGAGGTTTAATTATTACTTTATTTATGTCAAATAAGAATGG
The DNA here is from genome assembly GCA_949130495.1 of Sambucus nigra. Taxonomy (NCBI): domain Eukaryota; kingdom Viridiplantae; phylum Streptophyta; class Magnoliopsida; order Dipsacales; family Adoxaceae; genus Sambucus; species Sambucus nigra. The sequence goes on from OX422210.1 coordinate 252,048,323, forward strand.
ATGAGAATTGAATAAGAGTTGGTTTTAATCAAAACTCTGTTTAAATTAAGAACTCTATTTGAGGACGTCATTCAAATGACATTTGATATCGTTCGAACGAGATCCACTATCATTCGAACGACATGGCATCTCGCTCGAACGAGATTCTGACACCGACTCAATTTTACTATAAATAAAGGTGTCCAGTTTCCTCGAAGTGTGTGCATTCTGGAAAAATAGTATACGATCCAAACACCTGTTTTCACATGTTTTTCTAAGGTTTCAAAGGCTTAAAGACATCCATAGAGTTTGCAAAGATCCGAGCTTTCATTATCAAATGTTTATGTGATCCTTATTGCACCAAGTTTGGTTTTGTTCATCTTTGGACAAATTGTGATTCCTAGTTTTGCGGTGGAGAAGCGAAGGACATCGTGTTCAACATCGTAGACAACTCAAGCCTTATCGGTGGACACTAAGACATTCGTGGAGTCGAGTGTTGTGGGCGAGCATCGTGGAAGATGGAATTTCTACATGGGTAATATTAAAGAATGGTAGAAGATCTTAATGAGCATCAAGAACTGTGGGGATCGAGTCGTTGAGTAAGGCTAATCTGTCTTTGTAAAACCATTGTTTATAGTGATTGTCGGGCTTGGGCCGTCCGAGGTTTTTTTCCGTTTTGGTTTTTTCCTCATACATCGGCGTTGTGAGTACTCTTTACTTTATTTTACTTGCCTATCATCTAGATGAATGTTTAGGAAATAAACAAGATAAAATTGTCATAATAAATTTTTTCACAACTTGGTTTGATAAAATTGAAAAAGAATTTTTCATAAGAAGAGAAAGTTGGGTTAAATTCATCCTTAACTTAATTTTGCTCAAGAAAAAAGTCTTTTGTTGATAGTTATATTTTGGGGACCTATACTATAACTAACAAAAGGCAACCTGAAGATGATTCTCCTCCTCATCCTTATCTTCTTCTTCTTCTTCTTCTTCTTCTTCTTCTTCTTCTTCTTCTTCTTCTTCTTCTTCTTCTTCTTCTTCTTCTTCTTCTTCTTCTTCTTCTTCTTCTTCTTCCTCACTCTTTTGAGAACAGACCTCAGAATTATCATGCAAATGGTCATATTTAATGTCGGAAGACTCTTCATCTAAGACCATATAATTGGTTGTAAAATCAGTGTGGATACACTCCACGAGGAAATAAATTTCTTCTTCTGACTCACTATCACTAAGGTTATTATTGTATGCCTTTGGCTTCTTACCCTCCTTTCTTAGTTTAGTGGCAAACTCACGAGAATAATGCACAAAACCTTAGTATTCAAAACATTTGTCTCGGTTATCCACCTTCTGAGGTTCATATATTTTCTTCCTCTCATAGTTATTGAAGTTTTTTTTCTTCTAAGAACTGATCCTAAGAAACTTCTTAAACATCCTATTAAACCTAGCGATATGTTCAGATCTAAATCATCGTCAAAATCCGAATCCTACGCATCCTCCTTCCGGGCTTTCAGAACAAAAACATTCACTTTCTTTTAATCTTATTTTTATAGGACACAGGTTCATTTCATAGGTTTCAAGGCCACTTGCAAGTTCTTGGACTCTCATATCATCAACAACACTTAGGGAATCTAGAACCGTGACTTTGGAATTAAATCTTTTAAGGCAACGACCTTAAGTTATTTTTCATCAATCTAGGCTTGGGGATTGGATCATCTAAGTTAAATTAGGAATTGACAATATCTAAAACTTGGCATAAAACTTATCAAAAGACTCATTCTCTAAAATCTTAATCATTTAAAACTTAGTCGTTATGTTTTGCGACTTAAAAACCCTGACACCGTCAGTGCCCTCATGTGTGGATTTCAAAATATCCCAAGATCCTTCTCACTCTCAAAATTCATAATGCTTCTAAACTTTCCATGCGTGACCCCGACGAAAATAGTGTTTACTATGTTAGAATTAGATGTCAAGGCATTCTTTTTATACATTTTAAATGCAGATAAAGATTTAAGCAAATCACATTCGGTGGGAGGAGACCACCCTTACTCAACCGAGTTCCAAATGTTCTTGTTGATCGATGTAAAGAAAAATCTCATCCAGGACTTTCAATAAGGATTGTTTGAACCATCAAACATGGGAGGTCGAGTAATGAAACTTCCTTTTCGCTTGAAATCCATCCCCAAAACCCTAAACGTGCACTAAACAGGGATTTAACACAATAAGATAGTGTAACCCACTCTGATACCAATTTGAAAGATGCTCTAGTGCCCTAGGCTTTAAACGAATTGCAAACAAACACCAATTTTTAATGTTTTTAATTTTATCTGTGCACCAATTAAAACACAATGTTGTATAAATATTTTACCGATTTTAATCTTGATCTAAGTATGCATGTAGATGAGTATAAGTGTAAAAGAATAGAATACCACAACACAACAATGTACGGCGAAAACCTACAATGGGAAAAACCTTGGATGTCCCAGCTATACAAATCCACTACGATATATGTCTTTATATAAAAATAACTTAGACTTACTCAATGACTCGATGCCTCCAAGCCTTTATGCACTTCCTTATTCCTTATCACCTTCTTCCCAGCCACTGTTGCACGCCTTCCAATAGCTAAAACAACGTAAGCGCTTACCACGTCCCAGTATCCCACTGATCTCACTTATCTCATGACTAGTTGATCGAGTGTGACCCGTGTGTCATGTAAAACGCAAATCGTAGTTATCGATTCGACGACTCAATGCAAAAAATGTAAACTACAACTTCACTTGACAAGCAAGCACATCGGTAAGTCGGGTATCATAAAAAATCCACAGGGAGTGATTGCATTTTAGATTTTAATTGTTTTGCTACTTCAAAAATAAAAGTGTAAAACGTGATGTGTTGAAATGGTGAAAAATGAAAAAATAAGAAGTTAACGCTAAATTACAACTAATTAAAATGAGAGTCGGGATCGCAGCCCCGTCATGGGATAAACAACTAATAATTAAAATTTTGGTTAGAAAACATTTAAACAGGCATTTTTAGTTAATTTTAAACGTCACGCATGGAGGAATTTAATCCAAAAATGCGAGATAAAATATTTAATAAAAAATGGTCACACGTGTCTTAAAATTTAATTATCGCTATAAACACTAACGTTGTGTGACAATGAAAGTTAAATGCATAAAAAACCAATTTTAATATGCGAGGTTTCAATTAAATGTAATTTTACGCAAAACCTAATTTTTGGAGCTCGCACCCATTAATAGCGGACACACGATCCAAACCCAAGTTACTACTCACTACATATGATTAATCTAATTAAACACTAATTAACTAATGAAAATAACTAATTAATTAACCAAATAATTAATCTAGGCATGGAAATAAACAATAAAGCAAGAAAATGGAACTACAATAAAGGAAGGGATGATGAATAGTACCTACAAAAGTGGGTATAAACCCTAGGAGAGAGGGAGGAGAGAAATCTCCCAAAAAACTAAACTAAACTAACCTACAATTATAGATAATGGTTTCCCCAACTTAATACAATATATATATATATATATAACCAACCAAAAACAAATTTAAAAAATGAAATTTGCGGACTTTCATCCGAATGGATTCGCTGAATTCCGTATCGATTCGCACGTGACAGTATTGAATTCTCAGCTTTGTCCAACTTTATGGAAAATGTCATAACGTCTTTGTTATAATTGGGAATTAGGCACGATCGGAGGCTACGCGAAGATAACTCGGAGAGCTACAATATCCAAGAAGACATTAGGCCAAAAAATAAAATATAAAATGACTACAATGCCCTTGAATATACCCATGAGTGTGAATTTGAAGTAAAAACCTTCCTAAAAATGCCATAACCTCTCATTACAACTCGGATTCATGCATCGTCATAGGCCACGCGAAGAGAAATCAAAGGTCTTCAACTTTCGTGAAGAGTTTGGAATTAAAATTCGAATGCTAAAATTACTAAAATGCCCCCGAAGCTGCAATATTCAACAAAACTTTTCAGAAAAGCATCTGAACTTCATAGGATGTATCAAAATACCTACAAAATCTCAATTAATCCCTGCAAAGCATGTATGTATAGAAATTTAAGATTGTCTGGTAAACGGGCATAAGTATAGGGATTAAGATACCCGAGGGGGCTAATAACGCGTAGGTGAATGGGTGAAATACACAATGTGTGGATCGTATCACAACCCTAACTTACACATTGCTAGTCCCTAGCAATGAAACAAAAGGCTAAAAGAACTACAAGCAAACCAAAAAAAGGAGATATTTACAAAAGGGATAAATGCCACACCCCCTAACTTAAATGGGCTAAACAACTAATAGTTAGAATTTCGGTTCGAAAACATTTAACCGAGCATTTTTAGTTAATTATAAACATCACACAAGAAGAAATTTAACTTAAATTTGCGAGATAAAACATATAATTAAAAATGGTCACACCCGGATTAAATTCGATTTAAGGCTATAAACACTAACGTTGCGTGATAAAGAAATTTAAATGCAGGATAATTCCATTTTAATACACGCAGTTTTAATTAAATGTGATTTTACACAAAACATAATTTTCGGAGCTCGACGCCCATCAATGGTGGACACACGTCCAAACCCCATTTAACTATTCACTACACATGAATAAAAATCATTAAACACTAATTAACTAATAAAAATAACTAATTAATGAACCAAACAATTAATCTAGGAATGGAAATAAACAATAAAGCAAGAAATCAAGAAAATGGAACTAGAATAAAGAAAGGGGATGATGAATAGTACTTACATAAGTGGGTATAAATCCTAGGAGAGAGGGAGCAGAGAAAGCTCCCAAAAACCTAAACTAAACTAACCTAAAATGATAGATATTGGTTTCCCCAACTTAATACAATATTTTTATATATACCCAACCAAAAACCAACTTAAAAAATGAAATTTGCAGACTTTCATCCTAATCGATTCGCTGAACTCCGTATCGATTCGCACCTGGCAGTGCTGAATTCTCAGTTTTGTCCAACTTTACGGAAAATGTCGTAACTTCTTCGTTATAATTCAAAATTAGGCACGGTCGAAGTCTACACGAAGATAAATTTGAGGGATATAACATCCAAGAAGACATTGGGCCAAAAAACCCAAATATGAAATTAATAAAATGCCCTTGAATGTACCCTTGAGTGTGAATTTGAAGTAAAAACCATCCTAAAACTGCCATAACCTCTTCATTACAACTCCGATTCATGCATCGTCGGTGGTCACGCGAAGATAAATCAAATGGATTCAGCTTTCATGAAAAGTTCGAGATTAAAATCTGAATGCTAAAATTACTAAAATTCCCCCGAAGCTGCAATATTCAACGCGAAAAGCATCCGAACTTCATACTAAGCATACAAATACCTACAAATACCATTGTAGGTATATATATAAAATATCATTGTAGGTATATATACAAATACATACAAATACTAAGCATGTATATATAAAAAACCGAGGTTATCTGGTTAATGAGCATAAGTATAAGGATTAAGATACTCGAGGGGGTTAATAACGCGCAGGTTAATGGGTGAAATACGCAATATTTGTGTCGTATCATACCTCCTAACTTACACATATCTAGTACCTAGCAATGAAATAGGAAACAACAAGAACTACAAGAATAAGAGATAGTACAAAATAGGGACGCAAAAGGATAAGGTCACTTTCATGGGAGAACGATTGCATTTAGCGTATGCAATAAGCCGTTAAACCCCTAGGTTACCCTAGTGGACGAGTGTTGTCTCGCTAGGGTTTTCAGGAATGAAACCCACAAACATCATATGGTTTCCTCAAAATATGCCCAATCCAACTTGCGACAAACTCAACAATAAAGAAAAAGATTTCAAACATGTTATTATCATATTGAACAAATTCAAGATAAAGTCCGTTATTATTAATAGGTTAAATGCACCTCATAGAATTGAAACTTTAAAAGTGGGAGGGGAAGAGCACATGCAAAGCACGATTTGGCCAAAACTTAAATAAACAGGATAAACATTAAAGCAAGCATATCTTAAATCCTCATGGGCATTACGCTCATCAAATGAACTCACTCAAAATGGGGAGGTAACACACAGAATATGTGGACATAAAGAGTGAATGCAAATGGAAACTAGGCCGCACACATGTCACAATTGAAGAACGCTATATAGGAAATGAAAAACTTGTAATCTCAATGAAGGATACCGCTTGTTAAAGGAAGCGAAATGCATTTCCACAAATTATCAAAACTATTTAAACTTTTAAATTGAACTCACCCTAAGATCACATAGGACTTGATAGGGTTGTAATGTAGGCTAGGCTAGGGTTATGAAATGAAGAAAATACGTACGGATTCAAAGTGTTCCGGGATGAAAAACTTGGGATAATGGGATATTGTGGGAAATTCCAAAATTGGAAAATAACTTCCATAACAAGCATTAAATATGAAATAGGAGAGTAATCAAAGATTATTTAACACTATATACAACATATACAAACTTTCTCTTTATTTTCTTTTCTTCTTTTTCTAACTTTTTCTTTTGTTTTTCAATTTTTCTTTTATTTTTCACAACACTTTTTTCTACACTTTTCTCACTATTTTCATGCTTAATTGCAACCGCAAGACAATAGCATCATTCAATCCCGAGTAACATTCCAAACATAGGTAGGAAGGTAATATGAATGATTTATAACTCCAATGTGGAGTTAGTTATGGGATTTTAGGTGATGAAATGAAAGGCTAATATTAAGGCTCAAAGGGGTTGACTAGGGAAATATATAAGGTGAGGTCGAGGCTAATATGGGTGAAATAACAAAGATTGCCTATGATCATTTCATAAAGTTTACGAAATTCTCGAGTCAAAATAATCTTTGAAAATCATTCTCAAGTAACACATTTAAAAAATGAACTCAATTAATGAACGATCAAATGAAAGAATAGTGAGATTATCGACGAATTCAACGTTTTCAAAGAGGAAAGAATAGTGTATACTCTCATAAACGATGAAAGGTACAAAGCTTACTCGGTGTCAGTATATATAATGCAAAAAAAGATTACCGATTTATAAAAATATTAAACTAAATTAATATAACAAGAAAAGCGAAAGTGCTCATGGGATAAACTTTAATTCATGAAGTTATTCATAATATCAATGATTTGAGGACTAAAGTCTAATAACTTCTAAAATCGAGAACATGAACCGTTGAGTTGTCTATCGGATCGGGCAATTATTAAAATTTACCATAAAAAACAAAGGCAAAATGCCCAACAAAAGAGAAAAAGGAAAGAAAAATATTTTTGAAATTTTAAATTTTTCAACAAAAAGGCATGCTTAGTAATTAACATGTGATCAAATCCAAGGACTAAACATGAAATGGATAGAATATCCGACACCCTCTAACTTAAATGTTGCATTGTCCTCAATGCGCATTAAGAACACAACACAAAGATAGGAAAAGAACGATATTACCTAAAATTGTCGCAATCCCCAATAAGTACGAGTCCAAAGAATCTACAAAACAAGTTAGTACCGAGCATAACGAAAAGCAATAATAAATAGTTTAACTAATTATACTATACTTAAATAAAAGAAAATAATAAAGAAATAAAGAAAATTAAAAAGCTAACTATTTCGCTTCACACTAACTATACACTAGAAGTCTAAATAGTTGAGGGTCCACCCAAAATGGGATTTCACTTTGAAAGATCAACAGTGGACCCTCCAAAGCGAACATGCCACCCAAAAAATAAGAATTATGTTTGAACAATGGAAGACATGTGTAAGGCGTAAGAAATGAACCATTGCTAATTATCAATTTTTGGGGGACGATGGGGGATTTGGATAATAAGGGGAAAGATACACTTGAGGTCCAAGAAAAATCGACTCATTTCCCAAATATTTTTCAATTGGAATGGGAGATGGTGCACACATGGGGATAACATCCATCATAGAAAACAAGAGAGACAAAGAGTCATCATCGCCAAAAGGTGTAGAAGTTCTAAAAGTTTCTAGCGACTCATAGGAATCTACCGGTAATTCTAATGGTTCAATAACGGAAAATGAAATGGTGATAAAATAAATTCAATCTCAATAAACATATCTTCGGAAGGAGATTGAATTTTTGGGGAGAAATATTCACACTCGATGAGAAAATCTTTGAAAAATTGAGGTGAAATACAAGTTTCCACCTCCTCGTTGTTTAGCACAAAAGAATCCATCTCATCGCAAAGTGATTCAAGTTTCAATCCATCACCAAATAGGCTTTCCAAACCTTGGGAGTAAAGAAGAAAAGTTTCTTCCAAAGTAGGTTTCCTCGGCTCTAGAACCTATGGATCCTCATTTAGTTGAAACTTGTCTTCGAAAGTATCGACAAAAAATCGTCATTGGATTCGAATAATGAGTCCAACTCAATCTCCCAATAACGATTTTCATTCCGATAAAAATTTTCAAGTCTTTCATTCTCAAGAAAATCTTGAAAATGAAAATCTTGAAAACTATCCCCAAAGTAAGAATCATTAGAATGGCCATAATAACTATAGTAGTAGGGCATGATTACCTCGTTGTTTGTAGATCGAGAATCTGAGCAAGAAAGTGAGCACTCGCGAATCAAAGTTTCTTAGCACTCAAATATTTTATCCTGCAAAAAAAGTTAAAATAATGAATACAAATATAAAAGAAAAATACTACGAAATAATAAAACAATTACAATCTAAAATACACCCCCTGACAACGGTGCATTTTTGATTAAGTGCGAACTGTGCGTCGTGTAATACGCAAATCGTTGTTATCGGTTCAACGACTCAATGCAAAAAAACCTAAACTACAACTACACTTGACAAGCAAGCATAACAGTAAGTCAGGTATTGTAAGAAATCCACGAGGAGTAATTGAATTTTAAATTTTAAATGTTTTGCTACTTCAAAAATAAAAGTGTAAAACGTGATGGGTTTAAATGGTGAGAAGGTAAAAATAAGAAGCTAACGCTAAATTACAACTAATTAAAACGAGAGTCGGGATTGCATCCCCGCGATGAGCTAAACAACTAATAATTAGAATTTTGGTTCAAAAATATTTAACCGAGCATTCTTAGTTAATTATAAACATCACGCATAAAGAAATTTAATCCAAAAATGCGAGATAAAATATTTAATCAAAAATGGTCACACGCGTCTTAAAATCGAATTATCACAATAAATACTAACGTTGCATGGCAAAGAAAGTTAAATGCATAATAAACCAATTTTAATACATGAGGTTGCAATTAAATGTAATTTTACACAAAACCTAATTTTTGGAGCTCGATGCCCATCAATGGCGGACACACGATCCAAACCCTAGTTACTACTCACTACACATGATTAATCTAATTAAACCCCAATTAACTAATGAAAATAACTAATTAATGAACCAAACAATTAATCTAGGCATGAAAATAAACAATAAAGCAAGAAATAAAAAAATGGAACTAGAATAAAGAAAGGGGATGATGAATAGTACCTACAAAAGTGGGTATAAACCCTAGGAGAGAGGGAGGAGAGAAAGCTCCCAAAAAACCAAAACTAAACTAACCTAAAATGATAGATAATGGTTTCCCCAACTTAATACAATATTTTTATATATACCCAACCAAACACCAACTTAAAAAATGAAATTTGCAGATTTTCATCCGAATTGATTCGTTGAACTCCGAATTGATTCGCACCTGATAAAGCTGAACTCTCAGCTTTGTCCAACTTTACAAAAAATGTTGTAACTTATTCGTTATAACTCAGAATTATGCACGGTCGGAGGCTAAGCAAAGATAACTCATAGGGATACAACATCCAGGAAGCCATTAGGCCAAAAAACTAAAATATGAAATGACTAAAATGCCCTTGAATGTACCATTGAGTGTGAATTTGAAGTAAAACCAATCCTAAAATACCATAACCTCTTCATTATAACTCGGATTCATGCACCATCAGTGGACACGCGAAGGGGAATCAAAGGTCTTCAACTTCTATGAAGAGTTAGGGATTAAAATCCAAATGCTAAAATTACTAAAATGCCCCCAAAGCTGCGATATTCAACGGAACTTTTCCGAAAAGCATCCGAACTTCATACTAAGCAACCAAATACCTACAAAAGCTCAATTAACCAATGAAAGGCATGCATATATAGAAATTTGAGGATGTCTGTTAATGAGCATAAGTATAGGGATTAAGATACCCGAGGGGTCTGATAACGCTAAGGTTAACGAGTGAAATACGCAATATTTGAGTCGTATCACCCCCCCTAACTTACACATTGCTAGTCCCTAGCAATGAAATACAAAGCTAAAAGAACTACAAGAAAACCACAAAAAAGCAGATATGTACAAAAGGGATAAATCGCACACCCCCTAACTTAAATGGGCTAAATAGCTAATAATTAGAATTGCGGTTCGAAAATATTTAACCGAGCATTTTTAGTTAATCATAAACATCACGCAAGAAGAATTTAAGTCAAAGTTGCGAGATAAAATATTTAATTAAAAATGGTCACACGTAAATTAAATTTGAATTATCGCTATAAACACTAACGTTGTGTGAAAAAGAAAGTTAAGCGCATAATAATTTCATTTTAATACACGCGATTTCAATTAAATGTGATTTTACATGAAACATAATTTCGGAGCTCGATGCCCATCAATGGCGTACACACTTTCAAACCCCATTTAACTACCCAGTACACATGAATAAAACTAATTAAACACTAATTAACTAATGAAAACAACTAATTAATGAACCGAACAATTAATCTAGGCATGAAAATAAATAACAAAGCAAGAAATCAAGAAAATGGAACTAGAATAAAGGAAGGGGATGATGAATAGTACTTACAAAAGTGGGTATAAACCCTAGGAGAGAGGGAGGGTAGAAAGCTACCAAAAACCTAAACTAAACTAAACTAAAATGATAGATAATGGTTTTACCAACTTAACATAATGTTTTTATATATATAACCAACCAAAAACCCACTTAAAAACGAAATTTCCGGACTTTCATCTGAATCAATTCGCTGAACTCCGTATCGATTCGCACTTGACAATGCTGAATTCTCAGCTTTGTCGAACTTTACGGAAAATGCCGTAACTTATTCGTTATAACTCGGAATTAGGCACGGTCGGAGGATATGCGAAGATAGTTCAGAGGGTTACAACATACAAGAAGACATTAGGCAAAAAAACAAAATTTGGAATGAATAAAATTCCCTTGAATGTACCCTTGAGTGTGAATTTGAAGTAAAAACCATCCTTTAAATATCGTAACCTCTTCATTACAATTTGGATTCATGCACCGTCAGTGGACACATGAAGAAAAATCAAAGGGCTTCAACTTCCGTGAAGAGTTCAGAATTAAAATCCGAATGCTAAAATTACTAAAATGCCCCCGAAGGTGCAATATTCAACAAAACTTTTCCGAAAAGCAACTTTATACTAAGCATCCAAATACCTACAAAAGCTCAATTAACCCCTGAAAAGCATGTATATATAGAAATCCGAGGTTATCTGGTTAACGAGCATAAGTATAGGGATTAAGATACCCGAGGGGGCTAATAACGTGTAGGTTAACGGGTGAAATATGCAATATGTATGTCATTACACTGGCCCAACCATCACATAACAAACATACAGTCTCCACCACTCGAAAAACTCTCCAATAAGTACCTCAAATCAAATTGGTGAAACACACAAGTGATATTAAACCAACATATATATGTGAAACTTTAATCTCAAAAAATGGGTATAAAGTAGGGTTTAGGAGGAATAATATTTGTTTATATAAAAACCTTTTCGCAAAGACCTCTCAATAGAAGCTATTTCTAGCAGTTATATTAATTAAAAACATGAAAAATGAGGCACCATGAAAAATAAGGCAACTCATTCAAAATAAATATATAGGGTCATTTGGATGAAGTTAGCATTCTCGTTCGAACTAAAAAATTCCTGCTTACTAATTTCGTTCGAACAGAGATCGAGCGAGCTTTGAAAGAATAGTATCTATAAAATAGAAGAAACTCATTTGAATGAAAACATTTATCTCGTTTGAACAAACTAAAAATATCTTTCGAATGGCTTTTGAACACTCGTTTGAATAGAGTAAAAATATCATTCGAATGACTTTAATAAAAAAATAATTTTCTATCAAACACCTTTTATGAAAAATGCCTTAAAAGTTTTAAAACTAAACACCCAAAACTCGTATCCAGGTATCAACTATAATACGTATTCATACCTATTGAGATCCCTCGAACATTGAAGACAAAACTTAGCACGAAACTCAATGTGTACTCTATGTCGCTTTAAACTTGGCCACTACTTTCTCCAATCACACATCATTGGCTTGAAGGACAAAGAACAAAAATACTAATCTATGACCCGAACAATTTTTTATCCAAACGAAATAAAGCCAATGAGGAAGCCTCTTTTGAGTAGGAACCTAACTTCTAATGCATATATTATCACCTTGTAGTGTAGCCTCTGTGATTCTTTTAAGTCATCCTGTACTTCATCGGTTACCAAATATGACCTTATGAGATCCATATAGGCCGATCCCATATACAGATCCATTACCTGCACATTATCCTCTTCGATGCTATGCTGCAGTAATATCCTCACTGGAAGTGTTCTTCTGAGTTCGGCCCTATTCATTGATGCCAGACTGGCCCGTGCATCAACTCGAGAATTCTTAGTCCTTGGTATTCTCACCATTTATACTTCAACAAACTTGGGCAGTAACATTTTTACCTTTTACTACTTGAACATTATCTCTTTCCTTTCTTCATACATGTCTAACACCTGATTAACGATTAACTGGGAGTCGCTATGAGCGGATAGTTATTAGGCCCCAAGTGATGAGGTGAGACCCAATCCCTCCATTAAGGCTTCATATTCGGTCTCGCTATTAGAGACTTCATAATTGAATCTAAGGGACTATTCAACATCCTTCCCTTCTAGTGTGGTGATGCTCAATCTAGTTCCATTGCCATTAGCACACGAGGAGCCATCAACAAATAAGTTCCAGATTTTGAGGTTCCTTATCAAAACTTCATTCAATCAAGGCGCCATTTCTAAATATATTCTTCATCTGCTTCATATCTCGAGCCTTTCATCTGCTCTCATGGAATATTATGGTCTGTCATCGGTCGGAACTGGTGTGACCTTGGACTTTTTAGCCTTTCTACTAAATATTCATCGTACATGGACTTTGCTTTAAAATCAGTGACTACTTTCCCTTATGGTTGTTCTTGGATCGTACACAATGTCATATTCCTCTAGATCCACGACCCAAGACATCAACCTACTAAGGTTTATGAATGACTTGTCAAAAATTTAAATCAATATGTACAACGATCGTATGAGCCTGAAAGTATGGATTCATTATCCTGGAAGCTTTGACTAATGCCAAAGCCAATTTCTCTGGTCTTAGGAATTGAATTTTCTCTCATGAGTAAGTTATGCTTGGGTAGTAAAGTTAATTTTTACCCCATCTTCACGTATCACGAGGGTTGAACTCACATCAAACTTAGATACATCCAAATACAAATACAATTTCTCTCCTAAATCGACCTCGATAATAAGGAATAGGATCCTAGGCATCTTAAAATGCATTAGTGCCCTAAGGTTATATAGAATATTAAACACATACCATTTTTTAAGTGTTTTTCAATTTTTATCTTGGGACCAATTAAATCAAAGTGTTGCATAACAAAATTTACCAATTTTATCTCTACCTAAGCATGAATCTAGGTGAATATAGGAAGAATAAAATAAAGTCAAACCACAACACGGTGACGTATGAGAAAAATAGACATTGAAGAAGAACTCGGACGGTCTAGCCACACAAGTTCACTATGATATCGGTGTCGTTACAAGGATAAATTAATCTTACTTGCAAACTCTATGCCTTTAAACCTTGATGAGCTTCTCCATCCCTTGTTACGTTCTTCACAGCCACTATTGGATACCTTCCAATAGACACACAACATATGCACTTCCCACGTCTCGACATACCACCAATCTTACTTTTCTCATGACCAGTCCATCCATCACACAACGTAGACACGGTCTCCACCAATCGAAATACTCTTAATAGGTAGAGAAAACAATATTAGTGTAGTCCAAAGGAGATCTCAAATAGACATATGTACATAGGATTCTTGGATCTCAAACTTAGGTGTAAACTAGGGTTTGGGAGGCTTAGATTTTACTTTAAAATTCATTTTGCAATGACCCTGTTGAAAATAATCTTTTCAGCACTCCTATTTAATAAAAACATGAATTTTAAGGTGGCAAATTTTTTTAGAGAGGTCGTTTGAACGAGAAATATGATTTCATTTGAATGACTATAGTAATCTCATTCGAACCAAAAATAAGGTTGTTCGAATGACATAGATATTATTATTAGAACAGAAATCGAACGAGATTGTTCTGTCAAGTAGAAAACTTTCATTTCAAGTTGGTTTGAACCTCGCCCGAATGACATTTAAAACCTCGTTTGAATACTCATTCAAACGACATTTAAAACCTCCTTTGAACGACTTAAGAAAATTCGTTCAAACGATTTAAGAAAATTCGTTTGAACGACTTAAACTAAAAAATATTTTTTCATTAAAATCCATTTTACGAAAAATTCCTCAAAATATTTTATAAAATTAACACCCAAATATATACAGGGATCAAACAAAAATATTCATTCATACCTCATTAAGATCCCTCGGATATTGAAGATGAAACTCGGCACGTACTCAATGTCAATTTAACTTGGTCGTTATGGTATTCAATCAGACATAATAGGATTGAAGGACAAACAAGTCAAATCCTAACTTATGACTGCAACAAGTTTAGTCCAAACGAAACTAAGCCAGTTATATACAAATTGACTCGATCGAAAATTTGTCCTTATAAATCTCCCCCTCTGGCTATTCCAGGACAAAACTCAAAAATAAAAACCTAATGGTTCATCAAGATCACTATGACTCAATCCTAACCCCAAAAGGTAAAAGTGTAGATGGTTGATAGACACAAACTTGAGCAGCTTTGTTGTTGTGAGAACTTTTTCGCATCATTTCAAACCTGCACACTTAACACACCTTTCAAATGTAAAGAGAATATATAAAAATAGAAATCTGCATATAAAAAAACTCTCCCCTTTTTCTAACAATTTCCGCGTAAGATAGGATCCCCCCCCCCCCCCCCCCCAACCCCCACCCCACAGGTAAAAACTTATCCCCCTGAGTTAAAAAGTTAGATATCACTTCTCCCCATTTTTCTTTAGGAAAAGACAAAGATAAAGTTGCACAATATAAATAACTTCTCCTCATAAATGTAACACAAATAAACATAATGGAAAACAAGAATTATCATGCAACGATGTGAAGTGAAATGCAATGCCAAACACTTGATATCACAAGCACACATAATCCAAACAATGACAAATGATAGCAATTTTGATCCATAAATTGAAGCATAAGATACCACTATAAACATGTAATAAAATATACCAAAGTGATCATAAATCATGCTAATTTGAATCGAAGATGGAGCATATCGAAAGCATGGATTAAATGAAAAACTAAAGACTAAAAAATAAACGCATCATATATATAATTTCACATATACCAATGACGCACATAAATATATATAGGTACAAACACCACAAAAGATACAAAACACATAGGTTTTCCACACTCATATAGTATCGATGTGTCTAAACATAATGTGATATGAAGTGAAAGGGCGTGAACTAGAAGCAAAAGAAATATGACTCAATCATACAAAATATGTCCAATGAGTTCTATATGATCGAGTTAACTTATCAAACTTTGGTTTAGCCTGAAGTGACAAATAAATAACTCAAAAATGGTTAAACATACACAATGCACACTAGACTAGAAATCTTGATGATTCTATGATTAATAGCTTCAAACATTTAAGATCAACTAGGACTCATTGTAAAAATCTATTTTTCTTCAACTTTAACAGCCTTAAAATAAACATATATAATTTTTCTCTCTCATTCTTTCAAGGATATAAATTTTGAAGCATCAATAAAAAGTATGGCCTTAGAAATTATTTCTTTTCTTTTTCCTCTATTTTCTTTTAGGCTCTTGCCAATGGCGTCCTTCCATGCAAAGGATATTTCTCCTTTCGTATCCATGTTCCATTGCACCCTAATATTTTTCAATAAAAAAAACTCTCGGGAAATGGTTCTTACATGCACAAATCTCCTATAGTCAAAAGTATATAAATGACAAGATTGATAGGAGAACACCTCACTTAAACCATGAAACATAGGTAGTTATAATCCAAAAGATCTCATGCAAAATTTGTGTGGAGGCATATGCAAAGTGAATCTATTAAAACATCAAAGTCGAAACACTCCATGCAAGCATGACTAAGAACAATCCTAAGAAATCAAAATCATACTCAAATGTCCTAGCCACATGGAAGAATGGGATTCAAACATACATGTATGCCATACAAAATGTGTAAAACCAAAATAACAAAAAAATAAAAAAAACTTATTGGGTTCTTTCCTTAAATAATCTTTAAAGAAATGACACCAATTTCAAAGCCAACACAAAAAAAACCAAAATCTTTTTGTACTTTTCTCGATATTACCAAATAAAAGGATAAATCAAAATATAAAAGACAAACATTATACAATTAGCAATAGCATAATACATGAAGCACAAAATCTAGTGTATGAAAAACATGCAAACACAACCAATTATTAGGAATTGCGAATAATCATGTGAAGCATGCGAGAATCAACAAGTCTAATGTTCAAAGCCTCCAAAGTTGATTTACTAACCCACATAGATGGGACATATTGATATTGGGTTTGGTGAACCTTAGTGACTCTATATTTAGACTTGCTACGACCTTTTCTAAGATCATAACAAAAAGGCCAAAGGTGACCTTTCATATCGTAATGTGTTCATATAAAGACACGATGACGAATGTTACCCTTGGGTTGACCTTTTCTAATGTCCTTGGAAGAGATTGATCCTATAAAAATGTTGTTATTTTCTTTAGTAGTAGAAGCATCAGGATCATCTAAGCCAATTCTATAATTGTCACCTTTAATTTGGATGGTGCCTAACATCTTATCCAACGTTTTTGACCTAGATTCCAAATTAAATTTAACATGACTCAAAGATCTCAATCTCCTTTGCAAATATTCAATCTGAGACTCAAGTAAACGCTTAGACTCTTAAAATACAAATGAATACTTCTTCAAATTATTCATCAAACCATGAAGGTTATTTATCTCGCCTTCAATATACACGATCTTCTACCTAAGAGTCTTCTCTCTTGGCCACAAATCCTCAATCAATTTAGCATCGTCATTACCTATAAAGTGTTCCCTCAACTTTGTTTCCAACTTCAAGTTATCCTTTTTTCAACTTCAACGACTTGATGCACAACTCACGAAAGGCCACTTGAAGCTCACTATCCTCATCCTCTTTTTCTTCTTTTTTGCTTCTTCATCTTTTCTTACTTACAAATTATAAGCCTAGACCTTGGAACCATCATGAAAATGATTACATTCAATGTGAAAATACATTTCATCTAATCCCACAAGACTAGCCATGAACATGGTGTAGTTACGCCCAACGAGGGAATCACATTCCTCATTCGACTCACTATCACTAAGGATGGCATTATATACCTTTAATTTCTTGCCCTTCTTCTTTAGTTTAGTGGGACACTCGTGAGAATAATGCCCAAAATCTTGGAATTTAAACAATTATCTCGATCATTCACCTTCTTAGGACTATCCCTTTTTTCCTATCACGGTCATAAAAGTTCTTAGGTTTCTTCTCAAAACTCGTATCTTCTCTAATCTTATGAAACTTTTTTGAACTTCCTAGTGTATCAAGATATTCCTTCAGGTTCAATCTCACCGTCACTATCAAAATCTGACACATCCTCCTTTCAGGTTTTCAACGAAACACCCTTATATTTTTTTTCATCCTTCTTCTTTGAAGGACACATGTTCATCTCATAAGTTTGAAGGTCAAGTATAAGATATTACTCTCATAGTGTCGACACCACCTAGGGAATCTAGGATCATGACTTTGGTGTTAAATCTTTTAGGAAATGACCTTATAATTTTACGAACCAATATAAGCTCGGGGTTCATATCTCCTAAGTTAAATGAGGAATTGATAATATTCAATAACTTGGCATAGAGCTTATCAAAATACTCATTCTCTAACATCTTAATCATTTCAAACTTCATTGTCGGATTTGGTAATTTGGAAACCTTAATAATATATGTACCTTTTGAGTGGATATCAAAATATTCGAAGCATCTTTCGCATTCTCACATGTCATGTTACGTCAAAACTCTTATGGAGTAACAACATAAAAGATAACATTTACACCCATGTAATTAAAAGTTGAGGCATTCTTTTCGGTTATTGTCTAGGAGCTCAATGCTTTTGGAGCACCACCTTTAGTACGAGGAGTCAACTCATACTCAATGGAGTTCTTAAGAAACATCGCATACATGCATTCTAATAAGAATAGTTTGTCCCATCAAACAATGTAGGCTAGGTCGCAAAACTCCCTCATTAGTTAAAATACATGTATACCTTACATATGCACACAAATAGGATTCAAACATAGTAAGCTAGTGTAACCCTCTCTGATACTAATTTGAAAATGCACTAGTGCCATAAGGTCATATGAATTATCAAAAATATACCAATGTTTTAATTTTTTCAATTTTTGCCTTTACACCAATTAGACCAAAGTTCTTTGTAAAATAGTTTACTAATTTTATCTTGACCTAATCATGCATCTAGGTAAGTATAGAAAGAATAAAATAAAGTCAAACCACAACACAACAATGCATAGGAAAAACCCACAATGGGAAAAAATTCGAATGGCCCAACCACATAAGTCCACTACGATATATGTATCATTACAGGCACAAATTAGACTTACGCACAGACTCGATGCCTTCAAGCCTTGACTTGATTCTTCCTCACTTGTTACCTTCTCTGCAACCACTATTGGAAGCCTTTCAATAATAACACAATGCATGCACTTCTCACATCTTGGTATCCTACTGATTTTACTTATCTCATGACCATTCTATCCATCACACAACATAAACACATTCTCCAGTACTCAAAACACTCTTAACAGATTGAGTAAATAATCTTAGTTCAATCCAAAGGAGATATCAAACATCATATGTATGTAGGATTCTTGGATATCAAATTTGGATGTAAACTAGGGTTTGTGTGTCTTTAAATTTGACTCTAAAATTCATTTTCACAAAAAACCCTCTTGAAAGTAACCTTATCAGCACTCCAATTCATAAAAAACATAAATTTTGAGATGAAACATTTTTGGAGGTAGATATTTCGAACGAGAAACAGAGGTTCGTTCGGATGACTAGCAATCTCGTTTGAACCAAAAATAAGGTCATTCGATCAATATAGCTATTCTCGTTAGAATGGAAATTGAAAGTGCTCTGAACGAGATTGTTCTGCCAAATAAAAAAATTATTTGAAGTCTGTTTAAACCTCATTTGAATGAGATGCCTAAAATCCTTTGAACACTCATTCGAACGACATTTAAAACCTTTCATGAATGACTAAAGAAAATTTGTTGAAATAACTTAAACCAAAAATCATTTTTTTAAATCCATTTTATGAAAATTGCCTCAAACCGTTTTATAAAATTAACACTCAAATGTATTTAGGGGTCACTACCTCATTGAGATCCCTCAAATGTTGAAGATGAAACTCGACATGTACTCAATGTCACCCTAATTTGGACATAACGATCTTCAATCGCACATGATAGACTTGAAGGACAAGCAAATTAAATCCTAACATATGACTGAAATAAGTTTTATCCAAACGAAATTAAGCCCATTACATATAAATTGACTCGATCAAAAAAATCTCCTTACACTATCTCTTCAGCTCTTGAAAATATTTCTCTCATTCTTTGTTCCATTCAAATGGGTTTCTAAGCACCTTAAAATAGAAGGCATCAGTGAGTGGCTTATGAAACGAACACGTGGAGTGATGCGACTTGACTAGTCAATCTTTGTATTTATTTCTTGCTTAGTGGAGATTATATATTGATCAAGACTTCAATATTACTGGGGTTAACCTCAATGCCACTTTAATTGACGATAAATCTAATAAATTTACCTACTATAACAAAAAATACAACTTTATAGTGTTGAGATTTATTTGATACTTTTCTACAATGTTAAGCATTTGGTCGACGTCACAGATCTTATTGGTTGCCTTCTTACTCTTGGTCAACATGTAATCCATGTAGACCTGTGATATGACCAATACTGGTACATAGGTTATCAAATTCTTGAATACATAGACACTACTTGGGGCTCAGACAGGCTGCAACAGTCCTTATGATAATCACATTATAAGTCCATGATTGCATCTTCAAAAGGTCGCGGTTACATACTCCTTTAGCAGGACACTCCCTACCGCAGACTTAGCCATGTCTGGATGCATTCGCCAGCTATCCAAATTCTAGAAGGATTCCTTACTTTCATCACTTATCCACATGTCACGTGCTACATGCATGTGACCCCTCCTTTTGAATTCTATAAATAGAAGTGCTCACTCTTCATTTATCAAGATAAGAGTTGGCAGCGAAGCCCTGCCTAAATATTTACTCACTCTCTCTCTAGAAGCTCCCGCATCACTACAGTCTGTAACCCTTTATAGACTTTCTATACAGGCTGCATACAGAGCTACAATTCTCATGTATTCAGCTCTCTCTCTCTCTCTCTCTCTCCCCCCTCTCCCTCTCCCTCTCTTTTGTATGCCTTTAATGGCACATTAGTCTTGTATTAATGATTGAATATAATGAGAGTAAAGCACCAAAATGGACATATATGATCATTTTATAGATGGACAACTTTATATCTCGTGTTCTACTTTTCTTATTTATTTTATTTATGCTTTTACACTTGATATTATGGTTGATAATGACCTAAATATGATTTCTCGCAACATTATTTTGGCTCCATGTGTGGTAAACGTGGTGTTCTACAAAGTTTCCTCTCAAAATATTTTTGTAACACCTTATTTCATCCACGGGGACCCCTGGGTCATTATCCCATGGGTGAGATCTTGGTTATTAGACCCATATTTTACATAAAAAACCCTTAAGGGGATTTCTTACATCTAGATCAGATTTCTAGGCCTTATTCTATGGCCTTAGATTTATTTTTCTTACCTAATGATGTTACTCTACCTTGTTTGTATTAAAAAACTCAATAGGCCATGGCCTCATAAAGGTGGGTAACTAGGGATGCACATTTCTTCATCTATCTCTGTTTTTGGGCATCTTATGCCATTTTATTTCCTTTACTTTGTGAGTTTTGCTACCAAATTTGTGCCAGTTTGCACATAAAGGCTTTTATGTCTTTGGTTATCTCTTCCAGGACCTTTTTGTTCATGCTTTTGTGCATGGAACCCAGTTTCTATTTTCTGGAAAAAAAAACGTCATTGCATCTTGTTGGATTCGTCCAGGCAAGTTGGTTGCCTATAGGCCACATCCCCTATGCAACAGCTTAGCTATTTTTTTGTATTTTTGCATATTTTTACTTTCAGTGGCTAAAATAAAAATGCTCAAAATCAAATATATTGGGAAATGCTCAAGAAAGTCCTACCAAGGGCCTTATGGTTTGTAAGAGAGTTACGTTGCAAAATGCTAGGTCAAATTGTTAGAAAACTAATGACTCAATGAACAAAGTCCAAATAGGCGGTTGTCCTGAAGATCGAAAACTGTCCAAGATTGGTTAAGGTATAACTTTTTACTAACTTTTCACTTACTTTATCACTGGAGGAGAGAGCCCAACAAGTTGTTCAATCGGGTGAAATAAGTGCATGCTCGAATTGAACTCTGGTGGGCAATTGCTTTTATGAAGACCACGACAACATCCTCATATGCTTCACGGGCCGCGACCTCATCCCTTTTTATCTTCAGAGACCACAGTTTCCATCTAATTAAAAGCTTTCATCCCTATGTCTATACTTTGCTTTTATCTACATAACTTGGTTTTCTCACAGTGGCTTAGTTCATCTCGGAGTATATTTCCAAAGACACACACAACAAAAGCCATGGAACAAAGCTCTGGATTAAGTCTTCAGTAGAATGAACATGTGGACCACTTAATGAGATGCATGAAACATTTATATGATAACCAAGCCTAACTCTCGGGTTATACTAACCTCCTAGGATAGAGGGATATGATGTTAGAGTCCACAACCTTCACTTCCATACACAAGTCCACAATCGTTGAAGACAAGGTCACAGCCAAGGCAGTAAAGAAGAGGAAGAAGGAAGAACCAGAGGCCAAAAAAACCTACAAGGACTTCACCCCTCTGAATTCCCATCTAGAGGACATCCTTTAGAGCATTAAAGAGGGGAAACTATACAAATGGCTGGAGAAGCTTAAATTCCTGCCACATAAGAGAGACAATACCAAATGGTGTGAATTTCATCAAAATTATGGCCACACCACCAATAGATTCTTTACTTTGAAGAATGATATTAAAAGGATCATCGGGCATGGGATGCTCTAGTAGTTCCTATAGGATGAAGCCCCTAACTAAGACAGTTGCACGAATATGTCTATTTTTAAATATTTACAAAAAGACTATAAGTTTAAGCTCATATGTTTTGTATTTCTTTGACAAACATATATATATATATATATATAGATGACTTTTTCATCTTTGAGTTCTTACTCTACCCATCCAAAGTCTTTCGAAAGATTCTCATCTTAATAGGTTTGAAGGAAACCCAAAAACCGATTATCCTAAATATTGAAGCAAATGGGAAAATGTATCTGTAAAATAAAAGGGAGTGACGGCCTTAAATGGAATTTAAAAACCCTCTCATCGTGAAGGTTTTCAAAGGTGCAAGATTTTTATATTAGCCTTGGGGATCATAATACATGTTCTTCTCCTTGAGGGCTCCTTATACTCATTATTAGTCGAGGGTGGCTTAAAAATACACCTAGACATGGATGTCTTAATAATACCTCTATATAGATGTGGGTGTCTTTGTAATGAACCCAACCTATAGAGGTTTAAAAGTACCCATATATAACTGTGGGTGGCTTTATAATGAACCTAGCCTAGGGAGGCTTGAAAATACCTATATATAGCTATGGGTGGATTTATAATGAAGCCAGCCCAGGGACGCTTAAAAATTCCCCAAAGGATGAAGAGATCTAAACTCTAAGAGAAAAGCGACAGCCTGATAAGGAAGGTGGGCCATAGACATGATGTTTGCGGTAAGATAATCAATTATAAAAAAAATATAACCCATAAACATTGTAGTAGGAATTCAACAAGTGCAAAGACAATGCCATAGTAGAGGATAGGTAGTTCAATACCCAACCTCAGTCTGAATTAATACTATGGTAGGCATCTAAAGAAAGTATAGAGATAGAAGATCTAGAAGCTAAGTTCGATATAGATGACTACGTCCTTAAGGACACAATGAAATTTTCTCCTAATTCTAAACTACTACAATCTGTTTCTAAAGGCAGTCTACTGCAGTCTATTCCTAAAGGTTGCAAACCTATTATCTAAGTTGCATTACATCCTACTTCCTAAAGAAAAATACTAAAAACAAGCATTCAAAGCAAAATAGCCAAAACACCGCTGAAGATTAAGTAATAGAGATTAGATCTGTCCAACAAAACTGCACAAGTGATTGAATATGGTAGAAATAATTACAAAGTTACAGACGAAAGGAAAGCCAATACATTTCTACCAAAATATTGCATTTCAGAGCTATAGAGAGAAAAAAATACAAGTTCATAAAAGAAAGATTGAGAAAGGCAAGAACAAGTTATAAAATTAAAAGTACAGATTAAGAGGTTGAATCCTCTTCTTCATTATCCTCATCTTTATAAGGCGCACTCTCATTTTCTTCTTCCTATGCTACCATAAACTCGTCTTGTTGCTTCATTGCCAGTTTGTCTACACCCTTAAGCTCTACTATGTAGTCAAGGTGCTTAGGGTCGTTGAACCGCTAGGAGAAAAATTTGTTATTGGCCTCTGGAAAATTCTTTACTACCTTGTGCCTTAGCTCCTATAGCCGCGGAAGTAGGCTTTGTTATTGATGAGGTAGAAGTCTTTAGAGCTTTTAAAGGAGGCAACAATATAGGCAATTGCTTTCTTGATTGTCACAGTGTGATCTTCATCCTTCTTTAAATAAGTTGCAGCATGTTGATCTTGAAGTGTCTTTAAGGCTACGACATGGAAAGTTATAAGTTGTTGATTTCTTGCCTCTGATGCATATAACTTTTTTGAATTATCGTGGCCTTCCTTTGTACCTTTAATGCTTTGGCCTCTAAAATTTTAAAGGCCTCTGCTACCTAAGTGCATTTTTTCTCTGCCTCACCCTGAGCCTTGACTCCAATAGCCACTTTAGAGTTTGCATCCATTCTCTAAGTTTTGAGGTCTACCTCTGAGGATTTCTTACCAGCCTCAAAGGATGCAGACTTGGCACCTCTAACTGATACTGGTCTGTAGACTCCGTAGCCTTGTGTTTAGAAAATAGCTTCTCAAACTTGACCCTTTAGGCCATAGAAACTCCACAACCTGAAAAAAAGATTGCAAAGTAATTAGTAAAAGTACATAAAAATGGTTGCAGAAAGGAAATAAATGAATGAATTATTACCCTCAGAAGACTATGCAGAATATATTATTCAAGATCCTCCACATCCTCCTCCACAAGGATATTGATATCAAAGGACTTTATAGCCTTTTGATTCCTTAAGACAACATTTGTTGTTATGTCCCAAAGGGATTTTGGATCTGGTTTCCTTAAATAGGGTTGTAAACGCCCATCAATACCTCTCTCTGATCTTCTTTGGGGAGTGGGTAGGTTGGCATTAATAGGAAGTACAGTCCGCATGGGGGAACTTATGTTAGAAGCATGGATGAGGCTAGAACCTCCATGGAAATTCCCCAAGAAAAGCAGGTTAGACCAGTCGCAGCCATTTCTGCCCCAATGTCATCGTCAAAATTTGGGGGGTCTGTAGTAAAAACTTCAGTCTCTGGTAGAATAGCCTAAGCACCATCAGTGGCAGCTAGCTCCTTCTCAGTTGGAGGAGAAACCTCTTTTTCAACCTAAAAGGCAGCCTCTTTATCCACCCTCTTCCTCTTTTTACCCTTCTTCTTTAAGGCTTGGTTAAGGACTTTGACGGCCTCTTCCAACTCATTAAGTTACGAAATTTGGAGATCCATGTCGATCTCCTCCGGGGCACTATCTAAATGTAGATATATCAATATTCTGAGTTAAAAAGTAATGCCGCAAAAATAATTATAAGAAAGGAAATTACCATCCACATCCATCATTGGTGCTTCGTGTTATATAGTGACCGCGGAGTGACTTTGTCTGAAAAACTTTTTCTATTATCATCAATTGAGATTGAAGTCTCAATTCTCTCCCCTAGTCTCTTGGAGGGTATCAGACCTGCACAAACTGTAGCAAGAGGTAAGAAAATGCTGCAAATATTATCAATAAAGAAAGTAAAAGCTACAACAGGTAAAATAATTCAAGCGAGAAGTAAATGTCGGGACCATAATTGTTCCTTTCTGGTGGATGGCCCCAAGTTCGCGACACTCTAAAATCTATCTCTACCTCACTCACTTTCTTCTAGGTGGATCTCCCAACCCTCTTTAAAAATAAAGAAGAAATTGCTCTTCTAATTTTTGACACTAGAAGGACTCCCTCTCATCAAGTATCTATTACCACTCTGCGGACCCATGTAAAAGTACCATGGGTTGTCCATAGAGTTCTCCTTTAGTATGTAAAAGTCAAGGAAATCTGCACCCATTATATCTCTCTTGAAATATTTCTTACAGATGACCAAGGCAGCAAGGATGGCCACCCATCCATTGGGATCAACTTGGGCTGGGGCCAAGTTCATGGAACTTACAAATTTTCTAATTGGCAATAGGACATGTATCCGAAGCCCTAATAGAAATGCATAAAGAATGCGGAGCATGACCTGTGATACATAAAAGAAAGTGTACAAATTGTTCCCTTTGGGAACTGACAGACCTTAGCCAAGGTAGTCAACCAATCCTCGCTCATAATATACGGGCGATGAAGTGCCACAGGCTCTATTTAAGACTCATTATCATGTTCAGAAATTCCATCTTCAATATTTCCTTCCTCTGCAGCCACAACTCTAATATGAGTTATTATTGTTGTTTTAGCATCCACATCTGTAGAGGATGACTGTTAGAGAAAGTATCTTCGTCCATATCAAGATCCTACATAACCTCCTAGATATTCCTATCATTAAAAGAAGTCGCGGAGTTAGAAGCTACTTAAACATAGTTTGGTCAATCCTTAATCCTATAGGGGTAATTGGTCTTCAAGGGTTTTATATGAAGCACCGTAAGAAGAGGAACACCAAAGTGTCTCTTCAATAATTTTTCAAAAGACTCCCCAGTTTTTCAATGCATAAGGACGTGGAAAGAACTTGTAAAAGCAAAAGTACTTCGTGATGAAGTGTTGCATCCATCATGATAAAAAACAAGGTAAATGCCATAACTAAAGTTGCGAAAATATGTGAAGAATAGAAAACAGTGAAAATTTTACAAGTTTTAGGTCAAGAAAAAGGACACAACTAGTTATTTTAAGTTTCCTAAAAGGCCGTAGCCACAAGAAAAAGGGAAACTAGGATTCCAGCATAAGAAGGTGTGAAGTTAAAGGTATAAGCCACAACAAGGTAGTTTAATTTTCAACAGGCCCCAGCCAGGGTGAAAATAGGTAAACAGTTTGGTTTCCTGATCTCTAAGATCAAACGCTAAAACCCTATGGGTTTTGGCCAAGAAAACCAAGAATAGCATACTGGTGTTCTTGGCCAAGAAATCAATCCAAAAGAGGGGCTAAATAAGAAATCTTAACCCAAAAAACTCCCTACATGATAAATCCATCCAGTTTTTAATCACCACGAGCCTAGAATTACGCGTCAAACACAAAAATTCCCAATAAAGCCAGAAAATATCCAAAAACCCTAGCCAAAGTGTTACCATACTAAAATTATTGGAATCCTAGCATAAATTATTCAAATCTTAGCAATAATTGGATCTTTACAGGCATGAATTTCTATTACAAAAGTAAAACCTTATTAGTCATAATAACTACATGAACTTAAATGGGTCCAGGAAGTTGAAAAGATTTTGGGAAAGAAATAGAAAAGAAGATCATGGAAAGAAGAAAATGTAATGCATAAATTAGGCATGGAAAAAGAAGTATTGGCCTGGAAAAAAAAGATGAACGATCGAAGAAAAGAACCACCACCACTAAACTGCCTCAGGTCACCACTGAATTTCCATAAAATAGCTTGAAGAGTTGCCTGAAATCACCCTGACAAAAAATATCTTAAAGGTGTTTAGAAGGTAATAAGGCCACAACCTGGCTCCATTTATGTAAGAGGAATTGAAAGTAAAAGCATTATAATTCATAGGACGTGGCATCCTATTACATCCCAAACAAAAGAACAAAGACTACCTGGAATGACACTGCGACATTTAGGCATAAAACACGATCGCAACCTCTTGTCACTAAGTCTTGGGGCTCATTCATAATCCCAATACTTTTACATAGATTGCGAAAGTCTTAAATACATAGTCACTACTTGGGGATCAGACAGGCGGCAACATTCCCTATAGCCAACACATAATAAGCCCACGACCACATCCTTAGAAGGCCATGGCCACATACTCCTTTACCAGCACATTCCCTACATCAGGCGTCGCCACGTCATCATGCACTTGCCAAGTATCCAAATTCTATAAGGATTCCCTACTTGCATAACTTATTCACATGTCACGTGCTCCTTGCATGTGACCCCTTCTTTTGACTTGTATGGAAGTGCTCACTCTTCATTTAGCAAGATAAGATTTGTCAGTGAAGCACTGCCCAAATCTCTACTCACTCTCTACAGAAGCTCCCAGGTCACCTTGGCCACTATAGCTCGTAGCCCTCTATAGACTTTCTCTACAGGATGCATCATGAACTATATAGGTCTACATTTCTCAGGTATTCATCTCTCTCTCTCTCTCTCTCTCTCTCTCTCTCTCTCTCTCTCTCTCTCTCTCTCGCGCGCTCTCTCTCTCTATTTTTTACACCTCTAATGTCACACCAATCTTATATTAATGATTGCATATTATGAGAGTAAGGCACTAAAGTGGACCTAGTCTCATTTTATAGCCGAACCAATTTATATCCCACGTTTTACTTTTCTTATTTACTTTATTTATGCATTTTCACTTGATATGATGGTTGATAACGACCTAAATATGATTTCTTGAATCATCAACCTTCATTCTCTTCCCAATCGGATCCTTAAAATAATGGTCGACCAACTTTTGGTACATCTCTCCAGTATATTGTAACCTAAAAGGCAAAATGTTATAGTAATTTGTACCTCGGTTGGTAATTAAAGAGATTTTTTCCCCATCTTCTGGCTTTATCTTTATCTAATTATACCCTGAATAGGTATCCATAAAATTGAGTAGCATGTGCCCAACAGTGGCATTAACGAGCTGGTCGATTCGGGGTAATGGGTAGTGATTCTTTGGACATTCTTTGTTGAGGTCGGTAAAGTCAACGTACATTTGCAAGTTATCATTCTTCTTCCTTACCATCACTATATTCAACAATCAACTTGCATATTTCATGACGTTGATGAATTGAGCCTTCTTTAGTTTGTTTACATCAACTTCAATAGACATATTCTTCTATGGGATAAATAATTGACATTTTTATTTTACTAGCTTTACATATTTCACTATATTGAGTTTATGGCATAGTATCTCGGTATCGAAGAAAGGCATACCCTCGTGGCTCTATGAAAATACATTTCACCATTTCCTTGGGAAATATGCTAGTTTTTTCTTCAGTATGGGGTCTAGCGATGAGCTAATTTGCATTATCCTCTCTGGATGCTCGTCCTCCAGGATCACTTTCTCTATCTTTTAGGTCACTTCACCTCGTAGAAAAGGCAATAATTAAACAATCTTTGTCTACCTTGAGAGGGCGAGTCTCCCTGGACTTGACCATGTTCACCTCGTAGATGAGTGCATAAGATTTTACCTCATTATGATACGATTTCCTTTCTGTGGGTCCATCAACTCCTTCGGAGTCCCCCCGATAATGAAGTGCATACCAAATGAAACCAATCTGACATCATTATTCAGGTCCTTGGGTTTATAGGGCAAGTCAGGGTCATTAGCATCATCTTAATCTTTGTCATGTCGTCCACGCTTCTTGTCGTCCTTAGCCTTATAAGGAGACTTTGATCATTTCCTCTCCTTATTATCGACCCGGGGTCCAACTTCTCGACCAAACTTATCAACGTACATCGCTATCTTACCCCTCCAGATCAGAGACACAATTTCATCTTTTAAGGCCAAATAGTTATCATTCTTATGGCCATGGTATTTGTGAAAATCATACCACTTACTTTTAGCCCTTTTACCTGCAGGAGTTTTCAATTTATCTACCCACTTGAGGTTATCACTTCCTCGGATATCATCGAGGATGTGGTATACTCCTATAGTGAGAGGTGTGTACTCATCAAATTTATTTAGCTTATCATGTTTTAGCTTGTTGGATTCTTCTTTCTTGTCCGAGATTTTACCTACATTAGACTTTATTCGACTAAACTCCTTAACAACCATTACTTCCTCGACATTCATTATATTTCCATCTTTAGGTAGGAGCTCGACCATGGTGTTCGGAGGTTCCTTCATCAATTCATAGTAAAGATTTACAGGTATCAAAGCACTTATAATAAATGTTGTTTTTATTTTCTCATCATAATATATTGCCTCCAACTTTTCAATGTTGAACTTGGTATTGTATTCTCTTGTCGTGTTTTCATCCTTCTATCCAACGCTTGATAAGTGAGACATCCTCTTTCCAAGTTTTATGACGAAGTAAAAGTTTCTAAAAATTAGGTCGGCCAACTTCTTAAAACTAGTTATATGCCCCCTTATGAGTCTATTATACTATATGTGGGATGATCCAGTCAGAGTAGTGGAAAAAATCCTTGCTTCTCGCTCATATAGAAGGGAATATATATCTAGGGGAGCTTGGCATTATTGTATGGGGTGTATTGGTTCACTCTTTCCATCATACCTTGGAGTTATCATTGGTGGCTAGAAGTTCGTCGACGTCGGATAGCTCATGACTACTACTGCGAAGGGATATCCCTAAACATAACCCCACTTCAAAGGGTTTTAGTCTTGATTAGGTCTCTCAAACGAACCTCCAAGTGCTTAATTGATCCCTTCCAGGGTTGTTCCATTTATGTTTGCTCAGATTTCTCAGTATTCTCATCATTCTCTCCTTATCTAAAACATTCGAACGAGCTCTCCCCATGCCTGGAAGTGTGCTCGAACCTGACCATTCCTCTTACGATGTTCTTAGATCTTGTCGAGAAGCTAACCTTCCAGGTTTTAGATCTCCAATA
The DNA here is from genome assembly GCA_949130495.1 of Sambucus nigra. NCBI lineage: Eukaryota > Viridiplantae > Streptophyta > Magnoliopsida > Dipsacales > Adoxaceae > Sambucus > Sambucus nigra. The sequence goes on from OX422210.1 coordinate 252,078,879, forward strand.
TTTTTTTTTCTCTCTTCACTAATGTACTCATGCTATTCTTAGGTTTGGGCCCAAGCGATCAAAGTCATTTTCCCTGCTTAGCCTTTCCAACACACTGGGTCACTTGATGGTGTAGGGGTGACAATCATCATAACCTATTGATCAAATGGTGGAGGTTCTCCTAGGCATATTAGATCAATATATTCAATCGAATTTTATCCTCCATCAAGACCTACTTCCTTCACCACATGAACCGAGGTCCATTTGCCTGGGGGTTCTCCATGTCTTTTTCATGGTACGCCTACCTCACATCCTTCTGTGGGGCTAGAGGTGGCATTTCACACCTTCAGTATAAGTTTTCCTGAAGTATAGGGGTAACAAGGTTCGTTTTTATCCAATTATGCCTAGTTCGGATGCTCCGACTCAGTTATTTCATATTTTCTTGCATGTCCTCCTAGCTCTTAGCTAGTCTTTACAGGATTCCTTACAAGTCACCAAAACCAACGAGTGTACAAGGAGGTATTCCCTCTCCAAACCTACTAGTCTTTGGGTTTTTAAACATTCTCATTATGATTTTAGTAGAAGAAATAGAGTATCATGACAAAAGCTAATTTGATTCATAGAAAATGAAGATTAAAACAAAATAACGGAGATCTAAGTTGAGATCTAAGAAATTTATAAGAATCAAATTGAAATTGCGTTAAAACATCTCTAACCCTTTGAGACCAAGGTGAATCGAATTATAATTCGTATGTGAATAGAAATTGGGTATCCTTGACCCCTAAAAATCGAAAATTGTGGAAAATGACATGGCAAACTACTTCCCATGAACAACGCCAATATATTATAACTAGAAATTGGTATACTGATTGTATTAGATAAATATACTAATTACCAGAAGATATATAGATAAGAGATATAATTACTGAAATGCTAATTACAAGAATAATTTTAATAGTAAAAAGGGAAAAAAAAATAAGAACCATACTTATGTGGTTCACCCCAAAATGGTGCTTACGCCCCCAAGTGCATCGTTTTTTGTATTAATTATTAGGAAATCTCTATTAACAATTATAAAAATAAGTCTCTTGAGCTCTATCTAGAATTAGGTAGCATAACAGTAAGGATAAATCTCATAAGTTATCCATATGTGGGTAGTTTGTGCAATTTATATGTTGTTAGAAGAGATAAAAGCGAGAGGGGCGCATGGCTCCCCTTTATAGGTTGGGTGAGTACACGCTTTATATACATGGTGAGGGGATAATATCAAGTTAGTTATTTTCACATGGGGGAAAATATATGCATATCTTTTCCATGTTCACATGTATACAAGTGGCTGATGTCATCTAGGCACGAATATATGCCTGTTGTAATGGTGTTAGCTAATAATGTCAATTGACATGGTTAATTTTCCTGTCGATCTAGTCCAAGCTGACCTCTTGATGAGATGATCAACTTTTCTTACCTTGGCTAACCACCTTATCTGAATATCTATGATAATAGCTGAGTCATTATAATTGGCTCACGATCTATCCCATATTTATGGTATAATAGTGCCAATATAATCTGAGGTTTCATTATCCCAAACTATTGTGACGATTTTGTTGCCTACAAAGATCTTGAGCTTTTGGTGGAGGAAAAAAGCAACACCTTTGATACTTTGGAGCCATAGGAGACATAGTACTATATTTAAACAAGTTTACATATTGATTACTTTAAATTCCACTTGAGGGGAAATTGTACTAACCCCGGTTGTGAGGAGGATGGTTCCTATAACTTCTCAACGAGTGTTATCATAAGCGCGCATAATAATAAATGTGGAAGTGATATCTCTAACTTGAAGCCTAATGCATTAAAGCATTCGAAGTGGGCACACATTCAGGACGATACCATTATCAATAAGTAGTAATGTAACCATTTTATGTTGGACATCAACTGAGATGTTGAGACAATAATTATGATAAGGGTCAAGTTTTAGGATTTCTTCATCGTCAAATGAGACGAGTCTCATGGATTTCAAGGTACCAACTATGTGGATAGATTCATCAAGAGATTTAAATGAAGGAACCTTGGCTTGTATGGGCAGTTTAATGAGGTAATTGTTATAAAGATGAGGGAACGTGAATACCCTATATAGGGTGATGTTTTCTTGGGTCCTTTTTAGTTACTCTAGGATTTTTCTTTGTTCTATAGTCATTTTGGGCATTAGTGGTTCTTCAAAAACTCTCTTCCCTTTGTTTATGGGCAGACTAACTGTGGGAAGAACTTAATCCTTATAGTATCATCATGATAGGGCCATGCGATTCCCTGACAAAGTGTAAAAGAGAAACCATATTTCTTCATCTACTTTGGGAATACCAAAGACTTCACTGATTTCCAACAAGTGTTATTCAAAAGACTCTCCCTCGTAAAATAAGGTAGAAAGATTGAAATTTTCATTTTTGGGCTTATTTTCTGAATCATCTGAGTTATCAGAGGTATTTCCCCATTTAGTGGTGGACATCTGAATGTTCCTAAAAAAGTCTATGCATTCCATAACTTCAAGTTCTTCAAAATATAAATTTTACCATAAGGAGGAGAAGTAGTTCATTGATGAGACTAAGTACCCTTCGAGTTTCATCATAAAGAGATGACCGGGATCTTCATAAATTATTCCTTTCTTGAGGCTTTCCTCTGTGAGTACTTGGACAATGCTATCCAAGATGATCCCTTTTGGAGACATGAACTAGTCATGGGACTAACATGACCACTTTCGACATCCAATATAGATATTATTTATCCTTGCTCATTCTTCTTCTTCAAGGGTCCTTTTTATGGAATTGCATTCTGAATTCTTTCAACCGTTCAAGGATGCTTGGAAACTCCATGCCCAATATTTTTTATTTGGTTCAAACGACTCTGCTAGATTTTTTCATCAGGGTGAGGGTCAAATCATAAGTGGTTGTAGGGTGAAGCAGATATATTGGGCATGTTTGGAGAGGAGTTAAATAAGCGTCTTAGATCATAGATGAAGTAGGGTTATTTATGGATTTCATTTTGGTTGGGGGGTCAAAATTAGAGTCTTCATTAATGAGTATGGCTTTCAGGATAGTTTGATGCAGAGGTAGAGGATTTTGGGTAGAGTTTGGCTTTGGTTCCATGGGAGGGGCAATGATGCCTTTATCAATGAGCCATTTGACAACATTCTTAAGGTAATGGAACTGATTGGTGGTATTCCCCATAATTCACCAAAATCATAGTGTATGTTATGCTTGAAATATCTAGGAAGAGGATCGGGTAATGGATAAGGGTCCAGAGGTATAATGAAATTGTAGGAGAGAAGGGATTGGTACACTTTGGAAAGGGGAGCATGGAGCTCAGTGTACTATTTTTTAACAGCAGCAATACAGGCTTCTGGTACCCAGGAAGTGGTTGGAATGGGTGATATGTTATTAATGGCAGCAGCTGGTTTCTTAAACTTACGAGGAGTGAACTGATTGACTGATTTCTTTGAATTTCATTATATTTTCAAACTATGACTAGCGGTACTCTCTTGGATCTATACCCTATCCTCTTAGAGTTCTTTGAAATGAGGATGGTATTGACAACCCAAGGTGTTTTTTTATATGAGATAGAAATTTATTTTTCAAAATTTTAACTTGCTCATTCTTTAATGAACAATTAGTCAAGGTTGGAGCTTCCTCCACAACCTTATAATAAAGTTGTTAATAGATTCTCCTGGGATTTTTTTGAGTATCTCAAGGTTATGGAGGGTTACTTCTAGTTCCTCATTGTACTTGTATTGATTCATGAATTCCCTTGAGACATCTTTTAAACTTATGATTCAAGATTCTTCTAGAGATAAAAACCAATGAAGGGCGCACTCTATGAGGATTTGCAAAAACATTTGGGACATAATTTTTTTTTGTTGCTTAATAGTCTCATGGTTCAATGATAGTTGCATATATGCATAATGGGATGTTTATTTCCTCTTCACTTCTCAATGTTTGGCATCTTTAATTTCTTGGGTAAACGAACTTTAGGGTAGGGATATATATACGTGTAACCACATAATTCCCATATATTTTCACCTGGTCAAACTTGTATGGGAGCCTCTTAAGGTATTCTTTTACCCTACTAAGTTATTCTTCGTTAGGATCTTCTAGAATGGACACATTCAAGTTAGCCCTTGTTAAGGAAGATTTGTCATAAGAAGATATGCAGGTAGAGTCCTATTAACAGGCAGGACGCACGGAGGCATAATGATGTACTGAACATAATGATACTCTTTAAGGGCCCACATAAGCTCGATCATTCCCTAACCCATTATAGGAAAGAAGGTGGCACTCTAATTTGGCATGACTTCTTGTTTAGGGATTAGTGGGATCTGAGCCTTGTTTCTTTGTAACTCATGGACATCGAGTTGTAGATTCTTGATCTTGGCACTAAGATAGGTTAGCATGGTCATTATGACATAAGGTTAACTTCTTGATAGGGATTTTTCATAAGGTAGTTGTGGTAAGATTGTTATGTTCCTTCTAAAGATGGTGAGAGTGAGGATAAAGTATAACTCTGAGGTGGTTGGATGGCAGATTGTAACTAATAATGATCCAGGACAAACTAGGGGAATGCGATTACACCTGAGAGGGACGTGGCTTATTTTTATAAAAAAATATATTTATTCTTTAAAAGAGAATGTTTTTGGTACTTTTCAAAATAGGTGAGAAAAGGGGGAGAGTCCCCTCAGTGTCGTTATTATTATTAGGTTCCACTTGTATTATGTTCTTGCTATGGCGCAGAGAAAATGTCAGATAGGGCTCGAGTCCGGGAGAAAATAGTTTTGTAATGCAAAACATAGTTGGCTTGCTTCCAGCCTCACGAACATGGTCTTATTTTAAAAATGGGAGGAAGAGCACAAAATTAGGTGCTAAGGTGACCCGAAATTTTGGTAGAGTTTTACGTTGTAACCCATGATGAATGTCCTAGAGCAGACATCTATATAAGGGCTATGCATGGTAGGTTAGTGTAAGGGTTCTCACCTTTGGCATGACTTTCATCACATTTGTACCATTAATCCAATCATTTATCGATCAGTATGGAGAATCCATTTGATATTCCTAACTATACATGAATGGCCTCACTATATACCTCATGTTGAAAGTACATATGAGAGAGAATTTGATATACTCGATATAAGTGAATGACATCCTGCTATATACCATCTGGAATGAGCTCAATCAAGCGTTAAGATACGGGGGAACCATTTAATATACGTCGAGGATACTTGGCTCGTGGAAGGTGGGATCAATTTATAAGCTTTACCATGCCCCACAAAACTCAAAGACGCGATTTTCTCCCCAACAGATCACAAATAAAATGCTCACATGTCCTAAAATTCTTTGTGCGGGTGTGTTGGATCGAATTATGGGATATATGAATTGTACACCTATTATCACACGAAATAGTCGTTGTGCCTTGGAAAATCCCATAATCTTCCAGCATTAGCTTTGTCCATAAGAGTTATGTGCGACGATTCCTGGCGGCTATATAGTCAGCCTCAATTATGGGAAAAGATATGGATTTTTACTTCTTGATCAACTAAGATACAAGAGCATTCCCAAAGTAAAAACACCCACCCAAGGTGCTCCTACAACTATCAACATTCTCGTCCCAATAGATTTTCGAATAAGCAGAGAAACGGTCATCAATATCAAAGAAATATCAAATATTGTAGGAAAGAGTGTCACTCACGTATTTGATGATATGTTTTAGTGTAAGAAAGTGAGACTCTTTTGGGGATGCTGGGTAATGACCAAAAACTTCAATGCAAAAGGTAATGTCGAGATAACTAGTAGTCAAGTACAGAAGATTACCTATCATGCTCCTATAAAGGGTTTGATCCATGTCCTTGCCTAAAGTGTTTTTGCTAAGCTTATTCAGTTTACTCATAGGTATTAATGGGTGCTTAGCAGATTCTAAAACAAACTTATTCAATAGGTCCCTAGAATATTTGGATTGAGATATGAATATCCCATCCTCAAGTTGATTCACTTAGAGATCTAAGAAGAATGTAAGCTACCAACCATGCTCATCTCAAACTCACTCTTCATTTCCACCTCAAGCGTGTGAGAACGTTGTGAGCCCGTGGATCCAAATACTATATCACCCAAATAGACTTGTACATACAGTATAAAACCACTCCCTATCCTCACAAAAATGTTTTATCCACTCCCCTTCTATTGAAGCCATGGGCTAAGAGATAAGAAGTGAGCCTCTGGTACCAAGCACGGGGTGCTTGTTTCAAACCATACAAGGCCTTCTTAAGATAAAATACATATCTCGTGTTTTTTGGGTCTTCATCTCACATACACTTCCTCCTATAGAATGTCATTAAGGAAGTCGCTCTTGACATCCATTTGATATAACTTGAAGCATAGATGACCTGCTATGGCGAGTAGAAGTGGATGGACTCAAGCCTAGAAACATGAGCGAATGTCTAGGCCTTGAGTGACTGACCTAGCCTTATTGGGATCTATGGTACCATTCTCATCCATAATATTCTTGTAGATTCACTTGATAGCTATCACATGAGCCTCGCTATGTCGAAGGACTAATTCCAAGACATTGTTCTTGTAAAAATAAAGCAACTCATCTTGCATAGAGGATATACAATGTTCTTCCTTCAGTGCTTCTTTCACATTCTTAGGCTTGACAAAGGACGTGTAGAAAAGGTATCTAACCACATTATTAAGTTAAGCGTGAGTCTTGACACCTAGTATGGGATAACCAAGTATAGCGGAGGAGGGGTCAAGGGTCTTTCTAACCAAAGACTGTAGATCCTCTAAATCCATAGTGGGGTCCACCGAGGTAGTACAAGGAATGATGGGATCATCGCCAGGGGGTGCATTGTCCTCAAAGTCGAGGTTAGGGTCAGTAGACGTTAGCGGCTCATCGTCTCTAATCATGAGGTTTATTGACTCCATAACCTTAGATATTGCAAGGTTAAATACCCTATAATACCTACTCGATGATGAATAACCAAAAAATATCCCCTCATCACTTTGGGATTAACAATTTCTTAAGTGCTCTTTATCTCTCAAATTGTAGTAAGTGTGTCCATCCCTCGTTTATTCCTTCCCTTCCTCCGAGGGTTTCGGTGCCCTTGCGCGCGATTAAAGGGAGATAAGAAGAAAGGTCTCGGGCCTTTTCCAGGAGCGCTTCGGTCATCGTCATTGTGGGGTGAAGTAAAGAGATAGATTCTCCAAGCTATTTTGTACAAAATAGGCAAAATAAATGTTGTCGCTCTCCTTGAGAGAACAGTATCAAAAACATACTGATGCTAGAAAAACAAATAGTTCAAAGTTTCGGGGGCTATGTTACGAAATGGGAAGGTGTTAAGCACCCATGCCGCACTTTTGGTCTCTTATAGGCATGTGTTATTATTCTCCTTAAAAGCTGCGTGAAGTGTGTGTGCGTGTATATATAAATGGAGAACAGAATTTCTCAACTCATGTCATGGAGAAAGACGGAGTGAGATCATCCATAGGTGTGTTCCCAAAATAATAATTAAAAACATAATGTGTACGCTTGTCTGGATATTGATCGTTATGGTGAAACGATAATATATATTAGATAAAGCGAGAACAAGTATCACAAGTATAATATATAAAAATAATACATAAATAAAAATATTCAAGGAGGACTCGAGTATCGGGTTTTAACCCGAAACGCCTACATAGCCTAAAAAGCATCAAAATCCATGTAGTTCGCATGCAATATGAGGTGGGGTTTATCCCATAAATCCACCCGGGACTTTTATATAGATGTATATGTAGAAAAATGATATTTTGATTTGAGAAAATGTAGTGAGGAATTCCATTTGGAATTTATGAGTAAAACCTCTTTTTCTTGTTTTTGGGATTTTTTATAGAAAATATGTTATGTGAACTACTACTAATAAGATACTAGATTATTAATATGTAAGGACTAATTAGGATGAAATGCTAACAAAGATTAGATAACTAATGCGAAAATAACGAAATTAAAGAGAGAGAAGAATGTTTGGACCTTCCTTGGAGACTTGAAGATTGATCTTGATTGTTGAAAAGGCGACCCTCACAAGTGGATGGAGGTTGTAGGAGGAGAGGGAAAATGTTTTTTTGAAATTGGATGTGAATGGAATGGAAATGGAATGTGGAGGAAAGATTTCAATAGAAAAACCATGCTAACTTTGGAAGAATATTGCTGAGATCACTGAGAGGGATATTTTGGAGTGACTTTCAAAGTGAGTTCATGATATCCTTATATAGGGTCAAGGGGGTGATGATCAGCATTATCCTTATCCTGTCTATCGACACGCATCCCCTGACACACTGTTGATAGTCAGGGAAATAGGTTTGCCATTCGGCAACCTCATGCATATTTCTCTAAAAATGATTGTAAAATCAATCCGTAAATATGAATCACATACGAGGCATACCTTTAGAAAATGGATTTATAGACCTTTAACAATCCAATGGGACACTCCCAAGATTGGTAGTTGACTTTGGTCAAATGGGGCTAAAAAATGCCCGACAGTCTTTTGGATAGGAGATTCCCAAAGGAAAATGAATCGTTCGTTCGAACCCTAAGGCTAATTAGTGCACAAGATGGACCATTGGAAAGAGTATTCAAAGTCGTTCGAATATTCATTCATTCTCGTTAAGTTAGGAGAGTTGACTTTGGTCAAAAGTGGCTTGAAAGTACCCGGTGACCCCTCAGAGTAAAATGGGTCGTTCGTTCATATCGTAAGGCTAATTCGCACATAAGGAGGACCGTTGGAAAGTTTTTTCGAGCCCTTCAAAGATTCATTCAGTATTTTTTAAGATTAAGAGTTAACAGGAGTCAAATGGATCCCGGGAGCGCTCGACGGCCTCCAAATTAGATTTCAAGGAAAATGGACCATTCTTTCGAACTGTAGGGCCGATTCGTGCATGGGGTGGATCGTTGGAAATGGGATTCAGATCCCTTCTAAGAATAATTGATATTTATCTCATGTGAGGAAGTTCATTGGGTCAAAACGGGGCCCAGGTGAGCCTCGTGGCCTCCAAATCAATTTTTGAAAGTGAAACGGATCGTTCGTCCGAACTATAAGGTCGATTCGTGCACGGGGTAGACCATTGGAAAGGGAATTCATAGCCCTTAGAAGATTCATTGATCTTTTTATAAGGCAAGCAAGTTGACTAGAGTCAAACAGGGCTCAAACATGCTTGGTGTCCTCCACATCGATTTTCGATAGTATGACCTAGGGTTCTATAATAAATGGGGAAGTGCTAAGAACCTAAGGAGAGTCTTAGGAGGGACCTCGAATATGGTTTCTAAATAGACACCCGATGGGTGAGCTTTGTAAAAAGTGAAGGCCGTCGAATAGAAACCATATAGATGTTTGGGATAGAGGTCAATTTTACAGACCAAAGGGATGTGAATGACCAATTCAGAGGGTCGAGGTTGATTCAGAAGACCTAAGGAAATGCTGTGAATGATTGATTTTGAGGGTTGATGTCAATTATGAGAACCTAAAGTTGTAATGATCGATTCTGAGGGCTGGGGTCAATTCTGAGGACCTAAAGTTATGACGATGGATTCTGAGGGCCGAGGTCCATTCTAATGACCTAAAGATGGGACAACCGATTTTGTGGGTCGTTATCAATTTTGGGGACCTAAAGTTAGGAAAACTAATTCTATGGGCCGAGTTCAATTTTGAGGACTTTAAGTTATGGATACTGATTGTGTGGGTTGAGGTCAATTCTGAGGACCTAAAGTTGTGACGGCCGATTATATTGGTCGAGATCGATTCTGAGGACCTAAAGTTATAAAGATCGATTATGTGGGTCGAGGTCAATTCTGAGTACTTAAAGTTATAGAGACAGATTATGTGGGTCGAGGTAAATTCCAAAGACCTAAGGTTGGGATGATCAATTATGTGGGTTGAGGTCAATTCTAGGGACCTAAAGTTATGAAGACCGATTCTGTGGGTTAAGGTTAATTCTAAGGACCTAAAGTTATGATGACCAATTATATGGATCGAGATCAATTATAAGTACCTAAAGTTGTAGAGACCAATTATGTGGTTCGAGGTCAATCTTGGGGACCAAAGTTGTAGAGACTGATTATGTGGGTTGAGGTAAATTATGACGACATAAGGTTAGGACGAATGATTCTACGGGTTCTGGTCAATTATAAGGACTTAAAGTTTTGACACGGGGAGGTTAGCACTTTAAGGAGACTTTGGTTTACATTTTTACTTGTGGTTCTATCATTTTGAGATCTTACGGGGGAAAGACATCGACTGGGGATCATGTCCTCTTTGGAGGAAGCTTAGTCTTAAAATTCCGTTGGGGAATTGGGAGGATATTATGTAATTATGTTAGGAAGCATTTGATTTTTGATTTCGTTGGGGATTTGTAATGGACCATTTTGGGATTCACTATTTTGTGGCATACATTTTAGGGTTTGTGATGGGGGTTTCTTCCTTCCCTTCCTCGGGGGGTTTCAGCGCTAGCATGTGCGGTTGGAGGGAGAGAAGAAGTATGGTCTCGCCCACTTTGTAGGAGCATTTTGACCTTCATCGATGTGGGGTGATGTAAAGAGATAGAGTTTATAGCCTATTTTTCATAAAACAAGCAAAAGAAATGTTCTCGGCTCGAGAGAACGACATCAAAGATATACTGACACTTGTGATACCAATAGTTCAAAGGTTTGGGGGTTAAGTTATTTAATGGTAAGGTGTTAGGCACCCATCCCGTCCTTTCGGTCTCTCGTGGGAATGTGTTATTATTCTCCTTAAAAACTCTTTGAACTATGTGTGCGTGTATATATAAATGGAGAATGGAATTTCTCAACTACTGTCATGGAGAAAGGCGGAATGAGATCATCCATAGGAGTGTTCCCCAAATAATAATTATAAACCTAATGTGAGAACCTATCGGGATATCGATCGTTATGGTGAACTTATAATATATATGTTAGATAAAGCGTGAATAAGAATCACAATTATAATATATATAAATAATATATGAATAAAAATATCTGAGGAGGGCTCAAGTCTCGGGTCTTAACCCGAAACGCCTACACAGCCTGAAAAGGCATCAAAATCCACGTAGTTTGCATGCAATATGAGGGTGGGTTTTATCCCATGAATCCAACCGGGGCTTTTATATAGATGTGTGTGTGTAGAGAATGGACATTTTGATTTTAGAAAATATAGTGAGGAATCCCATTTGGAATTTATAAGTAAACCCTATATTTTTGTTTTTTATAGAAAATATGTTATGTGTAATACTACTAATAAAAAATGGGATTATTCATATGTATGGACTAATAAGGATGAAATGCTATAGTAAAGGTAGATAACTAATACGAAAATAAGGAAATTAAACAGAGAAAAGAATGTTTGGACCTTCTTTGGAGACTTGAAGATTGATCTTACTGTTGAAAAAGCGGCCCTCACAAGTGGTTGGAGGTTGTAGGAGGTGAGGGGAGGGATTTTTGCTAAATTGGGTGCGAAAGGGAAGGAAATGGAATGTAGAGGAAATATTTCAATACATAACCACGCTGACTTTGGAGGAATATTGTTGAGATCACTGAGAGGGATGTTTCTAGGGTGCCTTTTGAAGAGAGCTCGTTCTCTCCTTATATAGGGTCAAGGGGGTATTGATCGGTATTGTCCTTGTCCTACCTATCAACATACATCCTCAGACACACTATCGATAGGGACAAAAATGGTTTTGCCATCCGGCAACCTCATGCAGATTTCTCAAAAAATAGTAATTAAATGGAATTTACAAGTTCAAATCACACACGGGGCATACCATTGGAAAGGGGATTCAGAGTCCTTTAAGAATCCAATGGGATACTCCCGGGTTCAGGCATTAACTTTTGTCAAACGGGGCTAAAAAATGCCCACAGTCTTTTGGACAGGAGATTCTTGAAGGAAAATAGATCATTCGTTCGAATTACAAAGTCGATTCACGCACGGGATGGACCATGGGAAAGGGTATTAGATCCTGGAAAAGTTAATTCACTCTCGTTTGGTTCAGAGAGTTGAGGTTAGACAGGGATCGAAAGCGCTTGGTGACTCTTCGGAGTAAAATGGGTCGTTCATCCGTACCATAAGGTTGATTCATGCATGGCACGAACCATTGGAAAGGGTATTTAGAGAATAGATTCATTTAGTCTCATTCGAGATAAAGAGTTCAAGATAGTTAAATGGAACTCGGGAGTGCCCAATGGCCTCCGAATCAGTTTCTGGGGGACAACGAACCATTTGTCTGAATAGTAAGGTCGATTCATGCATGAGACCAACCATTAAGATGGGTATTCATATCCCTTCAAAGAATTATTAAGATTTTTCTCAGGAAAGGAAGTTGATTGGTGTCACAATGGGTCTCTATAGCACCCGGTGGGCTCCAGATCAGTTTTTGATAGTAAAATGGATCGTTCGTCTGAACTATAAAGACGATTCATGAATGGGGTAGACCTTTGCAAAGTGGATTCAGAGCCATTTGAAGGTTCATTGAGATTTTACTCACACGAGAAAGTTGACCAGAGTCAAATGGGCCCCGAAAGATACCGATGGCCTCCAAATCAGTTTTCGATAGTATGCCCTAGGGTTCAAAGGTAAATGGGGAAGTGATAGTGACCTAAGGAGATTATTAGGGGGGACCTATAATGTGGTGTCTAGTGAGACCATCGATGGGTGAGCTTTATAAAAAGTAAAGGCTGTCAAATAGAGACCACATGGATATTCGGGAAAGAGATTGATTATGTGGACCAAAGGGATGTGGATGACCAATTTAGAGGGTCGAGGTCAATTTTGAAGACCTAAGAAAATGTTGGGGATGATCGATTCTAAGGGACGAGGTCAATTCTGAGGACCTAAAGTTATGACGACCTATTCTGGGGGTCGAGGACCTTTTGAGGGCCTAAAGTCGTGACCATCGATTGTAAGGGTCGAGGTTAATTCCAAGGACAGAAAGATGGGATGACCGATTTTGCGAGTTGAGGAAAATTATGAGGACCTAAATTTGGGACGACTAATCCTGCAGGATGAGGTCAAATTTGAGGACTTAAATTTGTAGAAACCGATTATTAGGGTCGAGGTAAATTTCGAGGACCTAAAGTTGGGACGATAGATTCTTTGGGCCAAGGTTATGAGTACCTAAAGTTATAGATACCGATTATGTGGGTTGAGGTCAATTCTGAGGACCAAAAGTTATGAAGATCGATGATGTGGGTCGAGGTCAACTTCAAGGACCTATAGTTATAGAGACCGATTTTGTGGGTTGAGGTCAATTTTGAGGACTCAATTTGCAGAGACCGATTTTGTGGGTAGAGGTCAATTATGAGTACCAGAGGTTGGGACAACCGATTCTATGAGTCGAGATCAATTCTTAGGACCTAAAGTTTTAGAGACCGATTATGTGGGTTGAGGTCCATTCTGAGGACCTAAAATTATCATGACCGATTCTATGGGCCAAGGTCAATTCTGAGGACCTAAAGTTGTAAATACCCATTTATGTGGGTCGAGGTCGATTTTGGGGACCTAAAGTTGTAGGAGATTGATTTTGTATGTCGAGGTCAATTCTGAAGACCTAAGTTTACGAAGATTGATTCTATGGGTCGAGGCCAATTCTAATGACCTAAAGGTTTGACACGGGAGATTCACTCTTTGAAGAGTCTTTTATTTACCTTTTTACTTGTGGTTCTATCATTTTGAAATCTTACTGGGGAATGACTTCGACTGGGGATCATGACCCCTGAGGAGGAAGCTTAGCCTTGAAATTTTGTTGGGGAACTGGGAGGATATTATGTAATCCTGATACGGAAGCATTTGATTTTGGATTTTATTTGGGAATTGTAATGGAACTTATGAACCATTCTGTGCCATGCATTTTAGGGTTTATGCTGGGGGTTTCTTCCCTCCCTTCCTCAGGGGGTTTCGGTGCTATCATGAACAGTTGGGGGGAGAGAAGAAAAAAGGTCTCATGCTCTTTCTAGGAGTGTTTTGATCGTCATCGATGTGGGGTGATGTAAAGATATAGATTCTCTATCCTATTTTCATAAAATAAGCAAAAAGAAATGTTATCGCCTTGAGAGAACGGCATTGATAATCACCCAAAAGTGTTAATTTTATACCCTTAATAGACATGTTTTAGTTGCTAATTCTCGACAATAATGGTCTTATGCGCATAAATGTTCAATGTGCAGGCTTGATTACGTTTGCGGTTAAAAACGCATTATTTCGAGGAAATTTGCAGTCAAATGGAGCTAATTACCCCATTCTCGTAACCTGACCCGAGCCTAAACAAAGCCTAAACCGAGACTAAACCTACACCGCACCCCATGTGTGTTTAGTTTGTTCCCTTTTATATATTTTTTTAGATTTTTTGTTAGAGTCGTTTTATTTTTAGGTTTATTTAGAATTTTTATGTTTTTTTTACTATTTTTATATTTGTTTTTATTAGAATATTTTTATTTTATCATTATTAGTTATTAGTTTTATTTTATTAGAATTAGATTTTTTTAGGATTTCATTTTTTTTTAGATTTATTAGATTTTACATTTTTTTTTAAGATTTTAGGTTTTAGTTTAATAGATTTTTATTCTTTATTTCTTTCTAGTTTCATTTTTTAATTTCAGTTTTGGTTTATTTTAGAATAGGATTTTATTTTATTTTTTATTTTTAGGTTTCCAAATTAAACACCCTCATAACTCACTCACACATAAATCCCGTACACACCATTTACACCTAAACTAAACCCATACTCACACCCTAATTTCCTACACCCAATCATCACCACTTCATCTTCCCCAGCCTCACTCTCTCTCAATCTCCTCACTAACCTCCATTGCCAAACCCAACAACAAACTTAAAACTCCATTAACACACCAAACAAAACCCACCTCCCAATACCCATCACCATCTCTATCACCTATCCACCACCAAACCAAATCCACCACACTACCTCAGCCCGAACCCAACTCGCCGCCGTACCCCCTTAGTCAGCCGCCTGCCCCAGTGCCAGCAAGCTCCGACGCACCTCCACTCAATCCCGGAACCAAACCCAAAGTCCCCACCCGAGTTCACCCTATACCACCACAAAATCGGACCCAACACGAAACGAAACCCAGCGACCCCCTTCTTCTACCCCAACCCGCCGGAACCCCCTTACCGAAACCACCAACCCATGTCCATTTGTCCTCGTACCCATTTCTCCATGAATCCAGATCTGCCTAACTCAAGGCTCATTATTCATTTCCCATCTTCTTCTTACCCGATGTTATCTGCCAAACTCAAAGAACAAAATTAAACATTAAAGACCAAGTCAACTAAAGCCTCACATGTGTTTTAAACGACATTTAACCCTTTTCCCATTATACCCCCAAAATAACCACTTCCCACGTGAACCTTCTTTTATCCCAAAAATACCCTCACCCAAATCAGATTTTTGTGACCTCACACCTCTCAAACCTCATGTGCACACACCCCATGCTCCTCTCACCATTTCCATGAACACTAAAATATAAACTCTCCAATTTACCCCTAGGCTCCATTTGCACAATATAAAAGAAGACTTGGGCCATTTTGAAGATGATATCAAATTTAGTTTTTAAGTTTTGTGTGATAAATTTCAATCCACCCCTCTATGTTGAATATTTGCATTTTCAGCAAATATCTCACTATAGAGGTGTGTAGTAAATTTATCTCTACGATGAATTTCACCCCACCCCTCTATTATGAATTTTTGCATTTTTAGCAATTATTTCAAAATAGATTGATGTAGTGAATTTATCCCTTATGGGAGGTAAAATCTAATCCATTCCTTTATGTTGAGATTTTGCATTTTTAGCAATTATTTCAATATAAAGTAATGATCTAGAATTTATTTCTTTGGATGAGCGCTAATGTACAATTTTATAATATTAGGATTTGCATTTTTAGCAAATCTCGTTTATTATTTAATTGTTCATTATGAATTCATCCATTATCCCTTTTTTATTATTTTTATTTTCTAATTATCATTTTAGATTAATAAATACATTTGTGAGGGATTATGATTGAGAGTTTTTTGGTATATAATTGAAGATTCCATTTCAATTCAAGGCTTAAATAGGTTTGATCTCCCCCTCTTGATTACTTTTAGTTTAATCCTCACATGCTCTTTTTGTATACTTTTATTTTTATTTTTGTGTATACCGAAAAGTTCTTTGTATTAAATATTACTTTATCAAATGGCGTCGTTGCCATTCTTTGAAGCTTGAAGCACTTGCGAGGATTTCTATTGTGATTCATTTGTATTCCGTTTATTTTTATTTTTTATGTACCATTTTTTCACTTTTTTAGAAGACTTGTATTAGGATTTTTATTCTTGGCTTGTATTGCGGTGCATAGAGACGGCATATTTTTCGTTTTAAATTTGTAATATAAAGAAGACAAGCGTGATAGGGAAATCGGACAAGGTAAAGAGAGGGCGTCTAAAGGCAAGGAAAAGAAGCCTCTCTACCTTGGGTCGTAGGACTCCAGGGGCCGACTAAGATAGTCGTGATCTCCCCCTAGTCGACTCAATTTTTTTGGCACCCCACGGCCTAAAAACCGTGGGAGGTACATTTCTAAACCCTCGCGCCTCTCCCGTTAACGAGTCAATTCTTTTGTGTGCTCTTACTTGATTTTATTCTCGCATTTATTTTCGAATGGTGTGATGAATTAATTGACTAAAACCTACACCCGGTCACTCACGAGAAGGGATTTCATCACCCGACTCACTCGCTTACCAATTGTGTGCTACCCTAGGCATCATTAAATTTAAAATTAATCAACTAGGTAGCCCAATAGGAGACTAGTTTTGCAAAGGCGATCACTAAGATAAATTCTGTTATTTTTTATCGCCCGCGGACTTAATTAAAGTTTGACTCCACTTTCACTCATTTCAAGCTAAAAATTGGCTATATGCTCATTAGGATTTATCCTTGCCTTGTGTGTGTGTCCAATTCAAATTTTTGATAGTCGGTTTTAGTTACTTCATGCAAATTCAAAGAGTCCACCTATTTTTCCAACTCTTTTCTTCAAAAAAAAAAACCAAAAATATTTTTTTTCCTTGGTTTTCTCCAAAAAAATCCAAAAAAAATTTCTTCCTGTATTTTTTTCAGAAAAATCCAAAAAAATATTTTCTTTCCTTTTGAAGAAAATTTAAAAAATCCAAAAATATTTTTTTTCCTACTATTTTCTTCCAAAAAATCTAAAAACAATTTCTTCCTTTCATTCTCTAAAAATCCCAAAAATATTTCCTTTCTTTTTCAAATTATTCAAAAAACCAAAAAAAAAAGAGAACATCTTGAAAATAAAAAATAAGGTCGTGATCGGTGTTTCTTCACCATCACCTTTGTCAAATTATCCAACAAGACCGACGTTTCAGTCTTGTTTGGGGGTGATTCTCATCACCCAATTTTTTTGCTGCCCTGTGCTTTCATAGATCTTATCTTTAGGGTGAGATTCCATCGGTCTAGCTGAAGATATTAAACTTAGCGTTGCCGGGAGGCAGCCGTTGTTTCTTGTGTAAGTCTCATCCTGTTTGGGGGTGGTGTGTCACACCACACAATGCTTTACATTGTTTATAGAGTGTACAAATTTTGTTATATTTTCACTTTTTATTCAGGTTTATTCTTGGCTTATCCATTTCATTAGAAGTTGTTTCTAGTAATCTCTTTCCACCTTATGCTCTCAATTTTAAAAATCATTTTACTTAACATCGAGGACGAAGTTCCTTTTTTGGGGGGATTGGGGAATTTTATCAAAATCGTACCTCTTTTGAATTTTTTTGATTTTTTAACCTGATTTTTAAAATTTTCGTGCAGTTTCTTTCATCTCACTCATTGATGTGAATTTTCTATCATCTATCTTTTTAAGTCTAGGAATCAAGCTAGAGGATTTTTTTTTCTAAATAGCTTATGTAATGCATAACAAGGCATGTTGCACCATGAATTTCTAGACTCAACAAAAATTGGCGCACTTATCACGTCACTACGGTTTAGAGTTGAAGAGTATTACAATTCCCAAGAAAACCTTAAGGATAACTAGTAGAGATTTTAGCTTGTGAGATTTGTGCCTTTCACCCTTTTAGAGTGTTTTACGCAATCTCCGAGTCACAAGTTGATTCAACTTCCTTTGGGTCCGCACTTAATTATTGTATGATCTCATTATTCTTCATTAAATTTTGGCTTGATCACTGAGAACGACATCACTTTCGAGTTGTAAGAAATATGTGTCTTTAAGTTTTTCCCGATCACTGGGCTCTCATCTATACACCTTCCATTTTTTCCAGTACCTTCCCATATTCTTTCTTATTCCCACATATTCCCCACATCACACATACCCCACCACATTCATATATCATCCATCATATTGAGAAAAAGAGTGTTCATTCCAAATGTTAAATGTCTTCAGTGTTGGTTTGAAAAGAGAGAGAAAAACGAAAAAAAAGAAAAAAAAAACAAAAATAGAAATAAAAAAGAAAAAAGAAAAGAAGAGAAAAAAGAAAAAAAAAAGAGAGAAAAAAAAAGTAGTAGTTAATAGTTAGTTTTTATGTAATAAATACATTTGTGCCTAAAGTGTAGAACACTCTTCTCATCCATCGTCTATCCATCACAATCATATCACCATCCTACATTATATCCCATCCTTATCATTTCATTTCCCCCTCACCCATTATCATCCATGTTCCCCTAGGTGTTCGGGAAAATGAAAGTCAACGTGGTGAATAACTCGACGTTCTCACTATAATGATTAGTATTCTTTCATGAGATCATTTATCTTTCAAATGTCCGTTATTTCTTATATGTGTGTGAGACGTTTGAACTTGATTACATTTACTCATCTCCTCACACACAAGAGCGATACACTTAACCTAATCTCGAGAGTTCATTTGAGAGATATATATCCGTGAGATTTGAAGTTGAAGTGTTGATTCCGAAAAGGCAATCTAGCAATTACTCTTGTGATACTCGACCCGTTTTGACTGATTCACACTACAGACGTTGAATTCTAGGAAGGATGTGCCTTGAGTATTAAAAATTTTATACACTCTAGCTTGTATTTCTCAAAACATTTATCTCATCATGGATTGGGCGATCATTCTACGTCTAATAAGATATTGACTACCGTTGCAAATAAGAATTTTGTGGGTATATTCCCTGCAAACCCTCACGAGGCAAAACTCGTCATGTAGGGCAACCTATAGGTTTAAAATCGTGTTGCACATGCTAAGTTCAATCGCAAGTTCCTGCGAAAGTGGTACACTTTTGATTTCTTATCTTTCTCTCTCTCTTTTAAATTACTCGAGGACTAGCAACGCTCTGTTTGGAGATGGTGTGATAAGCACCCAAACGTGAACATTTTATACCACGAATAGACGTATTTTAGTTGTTAATTCTCGACAATAATGGTCTTATGCACGTAAATGTTCAAGGTGCAGGATTGATTGCATTTGCGGTTCCAAAAGCATTATTTCGAGGCAATTGGTAGTCAAATGGAGCTAATTACCCCATTCCCGTAACCTTACCCGAGCCTAAACCTACCCCACACCCCATGCGTGTTTAGTTTGTGACCTTTTATATTTTTTTTTAGATTTTTAGTAAGAGTCATTTTATTTTTAGGTTTTATTGTAGATTTATTTAGAATTTCGACGTTTTATTTACTATTTTTATATTTTATTTTTGTTAGTATATTTTTATTTTATCTTTATTAGTTCTATTTTATTAGAATTAGTTTTTTTAGGATTTCATTTATTTTTAGATTTATTAGATTTTACGTTTTTTTTAAGATTTTAGTTTTTAATTTAATAGATTTATATTCTTTATTTCTTTTTAGTTTCATTTTTTTAATTTGAGTTTTTGTTTTATTTTAGAATAGGATTTTATTTTATTAATTTTATTTTATTTTTTAGTTAATTAGTGTTATTTTTAGGTGTCCAAATTAAACCCACACATAACTCACTCACATCTAAACCCATACACACCATTTACACCTAAACTAAACCCATACTCACACCCTAATTTCCTACACCCTCACTACACCCAATCATCACCACTTCATCTTCCCCAGCCTCACTCTCTCTCTCCTTACTAACCTCCATTGCCAAACCCAACAACAAACTCAAACCTCCATTAACACACCAAACAAAACCCACCTCCCAATACCCATCACCATCTCTCTCATCTATCCACCACCAAACCAAATCCACCACACTACCTCAGCCAGAACCCAACTCGCCGTCGGACCCCCTTAGTCAGCCGCATCCCCGGTCGCCGCCTGCCACAGTACCAGCAAGCTCCGGCGCACCTCCACTCAAGCCCGGAACCAAACCCAAAGACCCCACCTGAGTTCACCCAATACAACCAAAAAATCGGACCCAACACGAAATGAAACCCAGCGACCCCCTTCTTCTACCCCAACCCGCCGGAACCCCCTTACCGAAACCACCAACCCATGTCCATTTGTCCTCGTACCCTTTTCTCCATGAATCCGGATCTGCCTAACTAAAGGCTCATTATTCATTTCCCATCTTCTTCTTACCCGGTGTTATCTGCCAAACTCAAAGAACAAAACCAAACATTAAAGACCAAGTCAACTAAAGCCTCACATGTGTTTTAAACGACATTTAACCCTTTTCCCATTATACCCCCAAAATAACCACTTCACACATGCACCTTCTTTTATCCCAAAAATACCCTCACCCAAATCAGATTTTTGTGACCTCACACCTCTCAAACCTCATGTGCACACACCCCATGCTCCTCTCACCATTTCCATGAACACTAAAATATAAACTCTTCAATTTACCCCTAGCCTCCATTTGCACAATATAAAAGAAGACTTGGGCCATTTTGAAGATGATATCAAATTTAGTTTTTAAGTTTTGTGTGATAAATTTCACTCCACCCCTCTATGTTGAATATTTGCATTTTTAGCAAATATCTCACTATAGAGGTGTGTAGTAAATTTATCTCTACGATGAATTTCACCCCACCCCTCTATTATGAATTTTTGCATTTTTAGCAATTATTTCGAAATAGACTGATGTAGTGAATTTATCCCTTATGGGAGACAAATTCTAATCCATTCCTTTATGTTGAGATTTTGCATTTTTAGCAATTATCTCAATATAAAGTAATGATCTAGAATTTATTTCTTTGGATGAGCTCTAATGTAAAATTTTAAAATATTAGGATTTGCATTTTTAGCAAATCTCTTTTATTATTTAATTGTCCATTATGAATTCATCCATTATCCTTTTTTTATTATTTTTATTTTGTAATTTTCATTTTAGATTCAATAAATACGTTTATGAGGGATTATGATTGGGAGATTTTTGGTGTATAATTGAAGATTCCATTTGAATTCAAGGCTTAAATTTCTTTGATCTCCTCCTCTTGATTACTTTTAGTTTAATCCTCACATGCTCTTTTTGTATACTTTTATTTTTATTTTTTTAGATGATGATTATTGAGGGCTAATCTCCCATTTATGGGATGAAATTTTGAAGCCTTCATGAGTTCAATTTTGTTAGTTTACTTATTAGGACAATTTTGTTTATCTCATTTTTCTTAAAGTTGCTTTTACTTCTTAATTAGTAGTTATAAAAATTAGTATAGTTAGTTAGTTAAAAAAATCCCTTGAAAAATCCATAAAAAATATAAATAGAAAAAATAGAAAAATAATATAAAATGCAAATGAATCTATATATGTCCTCTCCAATTTTGTGTTTCATCCTTAGATTTGGATTGATACCTCACTTACCTCTATATTATAGTTTTTTTCTACTTTTATAGATTTGTGAAGTTTTTTATGGAAAGAGGAATTGCACAATGACAAATACATAAGAAGCAATTTTTGTTTGGTCTATGAGGCATCAAAGACATAGTGATTCTTGCGAAACCAATAGTTCAAAGGTTCAGCATCTAAGTTACAGAATGGGAAGGTGTTAGGCACCCATCCCTCCCTTTCGGTGTCTCATGGGCATGTGTTATTATTCTCCTTAAAATATCCATGAAGTGTGTATGCGTTTCTATATAAATGGATAATGGAATTTCTCAACTCACGTCGTGGAGAAAGGCGGATTGAGGTCATCCGTAGGTGTGTTCCCAAAATAATAATTAGAAACATAATGTGTGCACTTATCAAGATATCGACCAATATGTGAAACGATAATATATGTTAGATATAGCACGAATAAGTATCACAAGTATAATATACAGAAATAATATAGGAATAAAAATATGCATCGAGAACTTGAGTCTCGAGTTTAAACTATAAATGCTTACGTAGCCTAAAAAAGCATCAAAGTTTGCGTAGTTCGCATGAAATATGATGGTGGGGTTTATCCCATAAATCCAACTGAGGATTTTATATATATGTGTGTGTAGAAAAAGGATATTTTTATTTGAGAAAATTTAGTAAGGAATCCCATTTGGAATCTATGAGTAAACCCTTTTTTTTTCTTTTTTTTGAATTATTTTATAGAAAATATGTTATGTGGGATACTACTAATAAAAAATGAGATTTTTAACATTTATGGACTAACAAGGATGAAATGCTAAATTAAAGGTTAGATAACTAATGAAAAAATAAGGAAATTAAATAGAGACAATAATGTTTGGACCTTCTTTAGAGATCTGAAGATTGATCTTGATTTTTGAAAAAACGGCCCTCACAAGTGGATGGACATTATGGGAGCAGAGGGAAAATATTTCAGCTAAATTGGGTGTAAAGGGGATAAAAATGGAATGTGGAGGAAAGATTTCAATAGAGAAACCACACCGACTTTGGAAGAATATTACTAAGATCACTGAGAGGGATGCTTTTGGGATGCCTTTCGAAGTGAGCTCATGCTCTCCTTATATATGGTCAAGGGTGTGCCGATCGGCATTGTCCTTATCCTACCTATCAGAAGGCAGCTCTAGACACACTTTCGATAGGGAGGGAAATGGATTTGCCATTCGGTAGCCTCATGAAGATTTTTTTTAAAAGGTTGTAAAAAGCGATTTGTAAGTCCAAATTTCTCTTGGGGTGTAACATTGTAAAGTGAATTCATATCCCTTTAAGAATCCATTGAGCTGCTCCTGAGTTCGAGAGTTGACATTGGTCAAACGGGCTTGGAAGTGCCCGATGGTCTTTTGGACAGGAGATTCCCAAAGGAAAAAGGATTGTTCATCCAAATCGTAAGGCCAATTCATGCAGGGGACTGTTCGTTATAAGAGAGATTCAGAGCCCTTCGAAGATTCATTCAACATCGTTCAATTCGCAGAGTTTACATTAGTCAAACGGGGATCAAAAGCACCTAGTCACCTTTCAAAGTAAAATGGGTCATTCGTTCGTACTGTACTGCTCATTCATGCATGAGGTAGACTGTTGGAAAGGGTATACAGGTCCCTACAAATATTCATTTATTCTTGTTTGAGCTAAAGTGTTGACGGGAGTCAGATGGAGCCCGAGAGCACCTGCTGACCACCAGATTAGTTTTTGTGGGAAAATGAATCATTCGTCTGAACAGTAAGGTCGATTCATGTACATGGAGGAACGTTGGAAAGGGGATTCAGAGACTTCAGATATTTATTAAGCTTTTTCTCAAGCGAGGAAGTTTATTGGGGTCAAAATGGGGCCCGGGAGTGCCCGGTGGCCTCCAAATCGATTTTCAATTTTAAAACGGGCCATTATCCAAAACTGTAGGG
Source organism: Sambucus nigra (assembly GCA_949130495.1). NCBI lineage: Eukaryota > Viridiplantae > Streptophyta > Magnoliopsida > Dipsacales > Adoxaceae > Sambucus > Sambucus nigra. The sequence continues at coordinate 252,102,600 of OX422210.1, forward strand.
CCTATTAGTGCACATGGTGGATCATTGGAAAGGGAATTCAGAACCCTTCTAAGATTCATTGAGATTTTTCTCCATAAAGAAAGTTGAATGGAGTCAAACGTGGCACGAAATCCCCAATGACCTTCAAATCGATTTTGATAGTATGACATAGGGTTCTATGGTAAATGGATAAGTGATAAGGACCTAAGGAGAGTCTTAGGATGGCCCTAGAATGTGGTGTCTATAGAGTCCCTCGACGAGTGAGCTTTCGAAAATGTGGAGGTCGTCGAATATACACCACATGGATGTTTAGGAATGAGTCCATTCTAAGGGCCAAGTGGATGTGGATGCCCGATTTAGAGGGCCGACGTCGATTCTGAGAACCTAAGGAAATTCTATGGATGAATGATTCTATGGTCCGAGGTCAGTTCTGAGGACCTAATGTTGTGACAACCGATTCAGAGGGCTAAGGTTGATTCTGAGGACCTAATGTTGTGACGATCGATTCAGAGGGTTAACCTCAATTCTAAGGACCTAAAGTTGTAAAGACCGATTATGTGGGTCGAGTTTAATTCTGAGGACCTAAAGTTGTGACGACCAATTCTGTGGGTCGAGGTAAATTCTGAGGACCTAAAGTTGTCAACACCGATTGTGTGGGTCGAGGTCAATTCTTTGCACCTAAAGTTGTAGAGACCGATTTCATGGGTCGAGGTCAATTGTGAGGACCTAATGTTGGGATGATTGATTTTGCGGGTCAAGGTTAATTCTGAGGACCTAAAGTTTTAGATACCGATTCTGAGGACCAAGGTCAATTATGAGGACATAAACTTGTGATGACCAATTCTAAGGACCGAGATGAATTCTGAGGACCTAAAGTTATAGAGGCCAATTTTGTGCATCGTGGTAAATTCTGAGGACCTAAAGTTGTGATGACTAATTATGTGGGTCGAATTCAAATCTTGAGTGCCTAAAGTTGTAACGATCGATTCTATAGGTCGAGGTCAATTCGGAGGACCTAAAGTTGTAGAGATCAATTATGTGGGTCTAGGTTAATTCTGAGGACCTAAAGTTGTAGAGACTGATTATATAGGTTGAGATCATTTATGGGGACCTGAACTTGTAATGATCGATTATGTGGGTCGAGTTCAATTCGGATGACCTAAATTTGTGACGATCAATTAGGTGGATCGAGGTCAATTCTGAGGACCTAAAGCTGTTGAGACAAATTCTGTGGGTCGAGGTCAATTTAGAGGACTTAATATTGGGATGATTGATTTTGCGGGTCGAGGTTAATTCTAAGGACCTAAAGTTGTGATAGTTGGGGCCCGCTCTTGGGGGAGTCCTTGATTTACCTTTTTACTTGTGGTTCTGTCATTTTGAGATCTTACGGGGGGAGACATCTACTGGGGATCATTTTCTCTTGTAAGGAATCTTAGTCTTGAAATTTCACTGGAGAATTAAGAGGATATTATGTAATCCTACTGGGGAAGCATTTCATTTTGGGTTCCGCTAGGGAATTATAATGGACCTTTTAGGGACGCACCCTTTATGTGGTATGCGTTTTAGGGTTTTTATTGGGGGTAAGAATGTGATATTAATTCGGTAGGGGATTGTAGGAGATTTAAATGTTTTTCTTGGGGAAGAAATATTCTAATACTTGTATGGCATTTTAGAAAATTTTCTAAGATTTTTTGGAATTTTCTGGCATTTTCTGCCTTTTTTTAATCAAATTTCGAGGGTGTGACGATCGGCATGTGGTAAGTGTTATCATTTGGCAAGTGGCACGGTATCCTAGGCTTCTTTAGGCAAAGGAAAAGTCACGTGCCGATCGATATGAGCCGGGTGATGCCACCGTTTGGGATCCTAAAAAAGGGGGCGAACCCTCCTCTTTTTTTCACATCTTTCTGCATTTAAATCTTCTGCTTCTTCTCTTTAAAATACGTTTCTAAGTCTTTCTTTCTCCAAGACTTCAAATGACAGGTTCTTTGAGCGAGGGATACAACCAAGAGTGGTTAAGAGTTTATGTTTGGGAGGTCCTAGAGTGGAGAGCAAGGGTGCTCCTTGCTTTGGGCAATGAAAATTACTTTGACTTGTTTGAGCTAGCAGCTAAGGATCTCTTTCTGCTGCGCGAGCCCTCACTCCACCATTCTTCTAGGGTGAGTAACCCCAATGGCAATGTAAGTATAGTGACATTTGGCGTTCTTTTTTTCTTTTCTTCTTTTCTTGTGCTGACGAATGGTTTTTTTTCTTTTCTTTTTGGTCTTAACAGACTGACATTGCTCCTTCGAGCCTATGTTCCAGGGGGATCACGAGGTTGAAGGATGTGTGGAAAGTCTTTCGACAGTGGTGCGTTGGGTAGTAACTTTTACTAGCTTTGGCCGCTAGGCACGGGTTTTGGATGAGACACAGCATTCTACTGCAGTTTTATGCACATATGGAGAGAGGTGGTGGGACACTACCCACACCATTCACTTGGGTTTGGGAGAGATGATCGTGAGTCCCATCGACATACAACAACTGTTGCAAATAGACTATGAGGGTGTGCATATTAAGGTGGATCATACTGGGAGGTTGACACCAGAGGCGATTCGGACAGCTTTGGGGGATGTAGATAGGATAGTATTGGGAAATTCTATTCGCATTTCCTTTCTCAGGGAGGTTCTTTTGAGCTAAATGAGTGACGAGATGGACGGGAAGAAAGTGAGTCAGATGGAGCAGTTATTTATCTTGCTTCTATTGGGTACTTTCTTCGTGGAGATGAGTGACGACGTAGTCCATCTTTAGTTAGTGCCATTTTTAAGGATCTTTGCAGATGTCCCGCTCTATGATTGGGGGAGCCTAACATTGGTAATCACCCCCATTCAAGGGGGTGATTGAAACCCTCATGAATCCAAATCAAATTAGTTGTTAATTTTAATTTTGATAATTTCCTTTGAGTTGTATATTTTATCCCCACTTTATTTTCACATTGAGAAATGGAAAATCAACCTTGAGAAATGTATGAAAATTAAATTAATATGAAAATTAGATTAGAGATAGACCTATCATTTGATTTTAATATTAATCTAATTTTCATCTACTCTTGATTTCATTAATTTCTTTCAATTTAAAATTAGTTGGACAAATTATTCCTAGGGGATAATTTGTTTGATTAATTTTAATTCAATTAGAGTAGTGCTTGTGGGAATTAAATTTACTTTTCTAAAAGAGTATTTAATTAATTCACTAGTTTAATGAGACTTAGCTTTTGAATTAATTAAATATTTTGGAAATTGATGAAATTAAAGTAATACAAGTTTAGTTGATTTGGGGAATTGAGGGTGGATTTCTCTTCCCTTGAATATTTGCTCTCATTTAATTACACTCTCACTCATTTCCATCACTCACTAGTATTTTTGTCACAGTTTATTTTAGTTTGATTACTCTTATTTTTGTTATTAGTCTTAGTCATATTCACTCATCCTCAAAACTTGTTTTAATATTGAAAAAGTAAAAAAAATTAGAAAAACCCAAAAGTAAAAAAAAGTGATCAAGTGAATAATATTCTTAATACTCTCATGTTTAGCATTTCACTCCTTAGATTAGGATTGGCATCCTTATTTACCGCTATGCTTGAGTTGTTATATTTGTAGGTAATTTGAGAATTTTGATTAGAAGGAGTTTTTCAAGCAACGATAAAATATACACGCAAAAGCATTTCTATCAAGTGTGGGTTATTAGAATGGGGTGTGTACATCACCAACACATTAACAGCTCATACATAAAAATTTCTAAGGCTAAAGATAAAGATATGTACTAAGAAAATTCTGCTAAAAACTAGACATCATACTCAGAGCTAAGAAAACTATCAAAATGCATAGAGGTGTAAACAATAGAGGCATGAAGAGAAGAAAAAGTTAAACATTCACCACAAGTTTTTAAAAAGGATAAAAAGGAAAAAAAATTTATTAAGAGTATAATATTATCCCCTTATAGGTAAAATGGAGTCTAAAAAGTTAAAGCTACACAAGAAAAGCTCCTGGACCTGGGGAGAAGTGTGGGCTATTGAATGAGCTTCACCAAGTCTCAACTAGAGGAACAACTTTGATAGTAGGAACTTCATCTTGGTTGATAGGAGCATCAACCTCCATCCCATTCTCTACTGCCAAGGCCATAATCTTCTCATCGGTAAAGTATATAATCTTATCATTTTTACACTTTGTTGAGGACTTATAATTTAAGACAACATCCTCATAGGACCTTTTCAGGTCCTCTTTCAGTTTTAGGATGACAGCCTTATCCTCTTTACTCTTGTGCTTCAGGGTGGACTCTCTAGCCTCAGTATCAAATAGATTATTCTCGATATCATCTTTTTCTTTCTCCGGGTTCGACACCCTATCCCTCAACTCTAAGTTCTGCTTATTATTCTCCTCATGGCATCTATCCATATTCCCTGACACCAAAGCCCTCATTATTCTTTAGCACAGTGGCCACCATGGCTTATGGGAAACCAAGCAAACAAAGGATCGAAAAAGAATTAAAATAAAATGAATCACACAAAGGATCAAGTTATACTTGCATGGAACAATGTTGAGAGTAAATCCACAGGGTGTTTGTGTCTAAGGACCCCATGTGCCAATAATCAGGATCGCTCATAGTATACCCGATGTGGTTGGCATCATTGTCGATAATTCCAAATAGAGATAACTTATCTTTCTTGAGCATCTCATAGGATACTAGGGGCTAAGGGTACTTCAAATAGGCCTGAACCTCGAACTTGGCTGTAACCTCCACTTGAGCCTTAACTACAACCTCCTTCCTATTTCTTTTAGATTGACCCCCTTCCACAATAATCTGCCCTTGGGCAGTTTTGTCCCTCTTAGGCTTAGCTGCATATACCTTTTTAGTGGTCTTCTTCTTGTCCTCATCGTATTTCTTCTTCAGAGCAGCCATAGTTATGTAATAAGTAGCCTTGGGTGCCATTTTCGGAGTGGATTGTGTAGGGATTTGAAAGGAAGAAAGAGTGGAAAATGCATAGAAAAATCAAAGTGATAACTCGAGACAAACAAATACTTGATGAGAAGACACTTGAGAAATAACAGTTACTCATTTTATTCGTCTTATGTTTTCAATCTGGCTTAGGTTATTGATGAAAGATAATCAAATCTGGAAAGTATGTCCACAGAAAAGATATCCTCAAAAACCAAGGGGACATGTCGATAGTATTTATCAACCATCATTTTCTCAATGGGAATAAGCTTATGAGCCGTTTTTGGTGTCAGTTAGCAAAAAAGATAAGGTTGAAAACAAAGGATGAAAAAAAAATCAACATAAGGATAAAAAAGATAATAGAGTATTACTAGAAGAATGGTTGTCCCACTCCTAAAGGATGGTCACGGTCTTATAAGTTTCTTAAGGAAAGAACTCCCATTGACTTCTGATAAACAAAAAATTATATATACATAAATGGTTATTAATTTAAAAAAACCTAGATAATTTTTATTGAGGTTTCCAAGGGTCCAGATAGTGGAATCCATGAGCCTTAGTGTGGTGACAATTATGTTCAGCACAAATTATCAAGAAAAGACAATCACCAGAACAAATAAAGAAAGTAAGGAATGGAAATCACACAACACAATATTTTACGTGCTTCAGCAAGAATGCCTACGTCCATGGTGGTTCTCTTAATATTATTTCTCTATACTCCGGGGAGTGTTTTATAGATAAGATAATACATGCCATTTGCCCTGGGCTAAGGGTTTGTTATATACATGTTTGTTTCCATGGATTGGTTATGTTGGACTCCGCCACATCAATCCACAACTCCTAGAATATCTCCTTACGAGATTTTAGGAATGGACTAAGTCGTAACTGAATGAGTTGGGGCGTGAGGCCCCTAGACTTTGGGCCATAATTTATTGGGCTACTCGTCTGGGCCCAAGCTGATAAATCTAGGTACCCACAATTGCCCCTAAAGTTGTTGGGCCATAATTTGGGCTCAATAATTTTAAACGATTTGTCATAATGGCTATTTTGTAAATTGTGCAACAGTTTTTAAGATCGAAGCACCTCTTCTGAACTAATTTAGGCGGCAGCCTGCCTCGTTATATGTGAGGTATGATTAGAAACGTTTAAAAATCCTCCATGTAAGTCTTTTCTTGTTGTCGCTTCAAGTTTCTCCATATTTATAAACTTCTCCAAGCTCTCGCTATTGCTCTTTCATTCCTAGGTCTTCGTCTTCCAACATTAATCTTCTTCATCATCTTTTCTTGTGACTTTGCATCGTCCCAAGCTAAGTTTTTACTTCGTAAGTTCCTATTGCTCTCTCTCTTTTCTTTTTCTGTTGAAATTTCTTCGCATTTGTAATTAGGGTTTGTACCTTTCAATGGCGAAATTAGGCAATAGATCAATATCCAAATTTAGGAAGTTCAATAATATTCCAAATTGGGTAGACATCGAGTGTGACCCTATCCCCCGTAATGTTAGGGAAGTTGAGGAAGCTCACTGGATTCATGTTCTCTTGTTGTCCCAAGGGGATCTTACTTTTCCCCCAAGCAATTTGTTTTTGCACTTTTTTGGTTATTTCAATATTGCCCCTGCACAGTGTTCACCCAATGTCTGGAAGATTGTTAATGGTGTATATAGAATAAATTAGCTCTATGGCACCAATTTAGGTCTTACTGAGATCTGCTTTTGTTATTCTTTCTCGTGAACAATTCTGGTCTTCTATACCTCAAGGCCAGAAGTCCTGATAGGGTATTGGTAGTAAATCTACCTGATTCCCATAAGGATTACTGGCATGAGGGTTTTATTGCTAAAAATTGGCAGTTTCCTCCCCATAGTGAGGGGTCGAGGTCTGGCAGGTTTGAGGTCCCCTTATATGGGTAGGAGTACATAAGTAGGCTTAGTCTTTGCTCTGCTCATCGATCCTCTGTTCATGTACGATTTCTTTGATATTTTTCTTTCTTTCTTTTCAGCGAGGACAAAGAACTCAAAACCTGCTCTCAGCGAGGTTCGAGCTGCTGAGTTAGTCAAAGCCTGGAACATCAGGGAGCTCTTGGCTGACGGTGAACACCCTCGATCAGTGGCTTTTCTCTTGAAATACAAGAATATTGGGTCCAACTTTATTGAGTGGCATGTGGACAGCATCCCTAAGCTAGACATTACTGAAGAGGCTACTGCCGATCCCATCCAATTGGTCGAGGAAGAAAGTAGCTCTGGTGAGGAGAGTGAGGGTGCTGACAGGGGCGGTACTGAGGGTGGTTCCAGTGAGGAGATATCTAGTGAAGAATCTTCCAGTTTGGAAGGAGTTTCAGAGGCTCAGGAGTCTTCGAGTGATTCAAGTAGTTCCAGGGACGAAGGCATGGCTTCTCCAAGGAAGAATCTGATTCATGATGATGATGATGTGCTCATTTCTCGCCGGTCGAAGAAGAAAAAATCTGGCGATGGAGAGGTTGCAACTGCTTCTCAGTCTACTGTTCATGAGAAGGAGAAGAAGAAGAGGGAGGTAGTGCAGTTGAGAGAGAGGGAGAGAAAGGAGGAAGAAAGGAAGAAGGTGGAAGAGAGAAAGAGAGCTAAGAAGGAGAGGAAGGAGAAGGAAGAGGAGTGAAGGAGAGAAGAGGTGAGGACGAAGGAGGTTCCTCTTTGCGTTTCACCTCAAGTTTTGCGAGGTTCCTCTTCATTGGTTGGTCCATGAGCTGGTACAGCACCGAGTGCCACCTCTCAAGTTTTATGAGGTTCCACTTCATCGGCCGGTCCACGAGTTGGTACAAATGCCAAGGGTCCAGCTGGGGAGACGGACGAGCTCCGAAGAGATGTCCATCGAGCATACGTGCTATCTTCTGAGCTCCAAAGGGATTTCACATAGCTAAGGCATCTGTTCAATAAAGGTCCTCAATGAGCGTGGGTTGACGGTTATGATCAGGGTTGGGCAGATGCTCTGATGAGGTTGGTAAAGTTTGAAGAGATATCCTTTATTAAAGGATGGTTGAATGCTCTCAGGGAGCTGAAAGTCCCCAGGAACTCAATCCTCCGGTATCATTATGAGATCTCCCCTTCGACTCTGATGCCTAACCCTTTTTGGAGGGATGACCAGTGGGTCCCCATAGATGATATTTCCAGGCAGCTACTGGAGCCAGATGCAAATGAAGTAGAGTTGGAGTTAGCTCCCCACCGAGATGACGGCCGAAGAGCGTAAGTAGTTGATTACCTTGCTCGGAGACCTAATCCCCAATAGGATTTACTTAATTCATTCAATTTTAACTCTGTTGTAAATGCAGTGAGGTAATAAAATATTTATGTTTTGGGAGATTCGCCGACTACACATGCGTTGTGTATTTTTTACTTCATTGATTTTTGTTTGATTATCTTGGGCTCTTCATAGCTGACTAGACTTGATGTGGATAGAGTTATTTTATTGTGTGAGTATCCTACCAGTCTAGTATGCTTATGAGATACCATTCTTCCCTACTTTACCTTTTAGGTCGTGTCGTCACACTCCCTTAGTCCTAAGTGTGGCAATGGCGAGGACACACCTGGTGTTGGATGTTCTATCCGATCAGGTTTTCTGAGCCAAACATTATTTGGTGACCAATTCAATTTGTCTGAGCTGCCTAAGGGTCCCCTGTAGGGCTTCCTATATTACCAGGGGCAATGCTAAGAGGTTATTCATGTTTTATAACAAAAACCTAAGGAGGGAGGCTCCCTACTTTTATATATTGAGTAATGTGCCTGTCGCTTGGAAAATATGTGCAAGTTATAAAGTTCATAATACACAATTAACACTTTATGGAATGCTACTGCCAAACACTCTTTTATTAATCAACCACAATAAAAATGAGTTTTCAATTCCAATAATGTGATAAAAGATCAATGAAGAGAAAATAGAAATCGAATTTCTTCAGGTTAACCGCGTTCCAAGCTCGGGGTATCTCTCTGCCCTTGAGTGTTTCTAAGTGATAGGCTCCTTGAAGGTCGTCTCTTATCACCTTGAATGGTCCCTCCCAGTTTGGACCCCGCTTGCCATCAGATGGTTTTACTGCGCTGCCAAGAACTTTCCTTAGGACGTAGTCCCCAACCTGGAATGTTCTTGTATTGACCTTTTTGTTATAGTGCTTTTCTAGTTGTTGCTGGTAGCTCGCTAGTTTCAATAGAGCTAATTCTCTTCGTTCTTCAGCTAGGTCAAGTTCAGCGAGCAATGCTGCATCATTCTGGCCTTGGTTGACCAAGGTGGACCTCATGGTTGGGAGGACAGCTTCTAAAGAGATGATTGCTTTCATTCCATATGTTAGTGCGAATGGGGTTTCCCCAGTTTCTCGCCGTGGGGTGGTGCGGGAAGCCCATAAAATATGTTACAGCTCATTCACCCATGCCCCTTTGGCTCACTCTAATCGCTTCTTCAGTCCATCGATCACTTTTTTATTGGAAGCTTCAGGTTGTCCGTTGCTATGAGGGTATGACACAAAGCTGAAATGGTGCCTGATCCCATGGTCGTTGCAGAAACCCTAGAATAGGCCACTTTCGAATTGGGTTTTGTTGTTAGTGATGATCGTTCTAGGGATACCGAAATGGGTAATTATTCTTTTCCATATGAATCTTATCATGTCTGCATACTTGATGTTCTCCAGGGGCTCCGCCTCAATCCATTTGGTAAAGTAGTCTGTCACGACCAATAGATACTTGCAATTATCGATAACAGTAGGAAGAGGGCCGATGACGTCCATTCCCCACTGGGCGAAGGGCCAGGGGATGGTAAGTGATTTTAGGTCGCTGGCAAGTTGGTGAACCATAGGAGCATGTAGTTGACATTTCTCACACCTACGAGCATATATCCCAGAGTCTTTGTGTATGTACGGCCACCAGTAACCTTCCTTCATTTCTTGGAAGGCTAGGGATATGCCCCCAATATGGCTCCCACAGATTCCTTCATAAAGCTCATGCAGGATTTGCTCAATGTCCTTCGGGTGAATACATTGGAGGTAAGGGTCGATGAAAGATTTTTTATACAGCTTTCCCTCAGGAGATAAGTGAAAGCGAACATCTTTGACTCTTATCTAATGAGCGTCTTTATTATCGTCCGGTAGTGCACCATCCTTCAAATAGTCCCTTAGGGGGTCCATCCAAATAGGTACCGATTCAATCTGAAGAATATGGCCCATGTCTGGCGGCTCGTCGCTCTGGTTGATGCTCGGTTGAGCGAGGAAGTCGATTGGGATTTTTCTCTTTAAGTCAGACTTAATTGCCAAACTCAAATCTGCTAGTGCGTTAACATGACTATTTTGTCCTCTAGGAAACTGTTGGACACTAACTTCCTCGAAGTTGGATATTAATTTCTTTGCTAAGGTGAGGTAGGCTGCTATTCTCTCATCCCTCGCGTTGAAGTCCCCACTTATCTGATTGGAGACCAATTGTGAGTCGTCGAACACCTATAGTTGTTTTGCCCCCAATGCTTGTGCCTTTTGTAGGCCTGCTATCAATTCTTCATATTCCTCTTCATTGTTGGAGGCTTCAAATCCAAGTCTGATTCCTTAATCGAGGATTGTATCTTCTGGGGTAACAAGCACAATGCCTACTCTTGCCCCCTTGGAGTTGGAGGCTCCATCAACAAACAGTCACCAAATACCTTATGCGAGTGATCTTCCCTCTTACCCACAGTTTGCAGTTGGCCGCATGTCTATTCACCTGTGAACTCCACGATGAAGTCGGCGAGGACCTGCCCCTTGATTGCATTCCTTGGTTGGAACTGGATGTTAAATCATCCGAGCTCAACCGACCACTTCGATAGTCTTCTGAATATATCCGCTTTCCACAGGATTGATTTAAGGGGGTGTGACGTAAGGACGATGATAGAGTGTGCTTCGAAATAGTGCTTCAGTTTTTTCGAGGCTACCACTAGTGCAAAGGCGAGCTTCTTCAGGGGTAGGTATCATTGCTCGGCGTCCAAGAGGGTCTTGTTCGCTTAGTAGATCGAGTGTTGGATTCTAGTTCTTTCGCATACCAGTGCAGAACTGACAGCGTGGATGGAAACAACAAGGTATAGGTACAGGGAATCGTTCTCTTGAGGTATCACGAGCAACGGTGGTGTTTTGAGATTTCTAATGCTTTCGAGCAAGCTTAATTCCACTCCACTGTTTTTCTCTTCTTCAATAGCTGGAAGAATGTCTGGAAATTTTTGGATGACTTCGAGATGAATCGATTCAAGACGGTGAGCATGCCCGTGAGTTTCTGTACGTCTCTTATCATGCGGGGAGGCTGTACCTTTTAATTGAATCAATCTGGTCTGGGTTAGATTCAATGCCTCTCTCACTTACCAAGTACCCAAGAAATTTTCCTAACTGGACACCGAAGGAACATTTGCTCACTTTGAGCTTCATTCAGTATTTCCTGAGGATTTTGAAGGTCCTTGACAAGTCTAAGAGGTGGTGTTCTTTGTGACTGCTCTTGACGAGTATATTGTCAATGTAGACTTCCATGGTAACTCCTATTTGGTCTTTAAACATCTTGGTGACCAGCCGTTGGTAAGTTGCTCCAGCATTTTTTTGCCCAAAGGGCATAACTTTGTCACAGTATAATTCGACGGTGGTGATGAATGTTGTCTTGTCTTGGTTTTGTGCATACAGAGGAATCTGATGATACCCTGGGTATCCGTCTCAAAAACTCATTCTTTCATGTGCTGTTGTGGCATCCACCAACTGGTCAATTTTTTAGAGAGGGAAACTATTCTTAGGGAACGCTCTATTAAGGTCAGTGAAGTCAATGCAAACTCTCCATTTCCCATTTCTTTTTTAAACCACTACTGGGTTTGACAGCCATTTAGGTAATTGAACTTCCCGTATGGATCCTGCATCCAGCAACTTCTCTACTTCTTTCTCCACAACCTTGGCCTTCTCGGGTGCAGTTCGTCGAGCCTTCTGTGCGACAGGCCTGAAATTCGGGTCGACGTGCAACCGATCACAAACCACACTGGGGTTAATTCCAGGAAGCTCGTAAGGTTCCCACGCGAAGACATCCACATTATTCCTCAAAAGTACTGTCATTTCCCTTTTTTCTCGCTCTGTGAGAGAGGCTCCAATCAAGAACATTCTGTCTTTTTTGCTGCGACCAACTGCAACCTCTTCCAAGTTTTTAATGACTCGCTCAGAGGGAAGGAGCCTGGTCTCCTCCACTCCGGGTCTTCCATACATTAACTGCTACTTTGGAGGTATCAAACCTTATTGTTCCTCAAACTTATCTTTGGCCTTCTCGGCCTTCTTTTCGAGTTTTGGGCAGATGGTCGCTATAAAGCACCTTCTTGCCATCGTTTGATCTTCGTGGATCTTCATTACTGTTCGCTCAGTCACGTACTTGAGTTTCTGATGGTAGGTCAAGGGGACAGCCTTCATTGCATGTAGCCATCCTCTACCGAGGATAGCTTGGTAGGGCGAGTTAATGTCGACTACCAAAAACTCGATCATCTTGGAGACACTCCCTGCCCTCACTGGAAGTATGATCTTTACCAAAGGGATAGTTACTTTCCTAGCGAAGCTAACTAGAGGGACAGTGGCTTCCTTCATGTCTGCAACACTTAACTTCAATTTCCTGAATAGGTCGAGATACATTACCTCGGATGAGCTTCCCTAGTTGATGAGTAACTTGTCGATGTCATAGTTTTCTATCCAGAGTGTAATGATCAAGGTGTCATGATGTGGTTCTCACTCCCACTAAGTCTTCATCCGTGAATACGATGTACTTGCTGTAGTCGACGCCATCTGGTCGCCGATGCTTTCCTGACTGTGTTTTCGCTAGATCGATTTGAAAAGTTTGCATTACTGCCATAAGGTTTTTCACTTACATCCGAGCTGAATTTCCTTAAATCTGCTTTAAATCAGATGCACCATAAATCACTGCGAACTCATGGATAACATCGTCTTCGAGCACGTTGTCGGGCCTTATTTCTCCATTGGCAGTGACCTTCTCTGCCTTCTTTTCCACAAACTCGTTTAGATGCCCGGTCTGGGCCAGCTCTTTAAGGTGAGACTTAAGAGCCTTGCAGTGCTCAGTTTTGTGTCCTCCTTCCTTGTGAAAAGAGCATCTCAGCGCATTATTTCTCTTTGAGGGATCTCCTCCTATCATTCTGGGCCACTTGACGAATGGCTCGTCCTTGATTTTCACTAGGATCTTATAGATTTGTTCTTTGAAGACAATTTTTACTGCCTGAAATGCTTTTAAATCATCGTTCTTGTTTCCATTCTTGGAGCCACCCCTGACCCCATTCTTGCCTCCTCTCTTCTGGTTTTTGGCCATGTCGTTGCCCTTGGTAGTGAGCTTAGCTCGACCATTCTCCCCTGCACTGAGGTGGGTCACATCCTCAACTTTAGTGTACTTCTCGGGGTGAACCATCAGGTTATCAATGGTTGTGGCCTCCTTCTTAGTCAGGGATTGGTGCAAGAGGCAAGAGCTGGGTAGGCCAATCTTGAAAGAGGCCACTACTAACTGCTCTGAGCAGTCCTCGACCTCGTTTAATAACTCCCAGTACCTTTTTGCGTAGTCCCAGAGGCTCTCCTAGGGCGTCTTATTCATTGTTAGCAAGGCATCCATCCTCTTTGGATGAGAACTGCTAGTAATAAAGCAAGTCGTCAAGAGCTCTGCCAGTGACTCAAAGCTCCTGATGGATTTGTGAGGGAGTCTCTCGAACCACTTTTGGGCCACATCATGCAAACTTAAGGTAAAGATCTGGCACATTAGTGCGTCCCTGTGGTTCCAGAGAGTTATGGTGATAAACACTCAAAACTGTACAATTTATACCCCGAATAGACGTACTTTAGTTGCTAATTCTCGGCAATATGGGTCTTATGTGCTTAAATGTTTATCTTGTAGGTCAAATTGTGCATTGGAGAGTTCAAACGATTAAATCAAAACAATTGTGTGTAATATGGAGCTAAATACCCAATCCCCTAACCCTAACCTAGCCCATCCTAGCCTAAGCCAACCCCGAAACCCGTGTGTGTTTGTTTGTGTCCTTTTATTATTTATTTTTATATTTTTTGTTTGAGTTATTTTATTTTTTAGGTTTTATTTTAGATTTATTTAGGATTTTTAGGTTTTATTTTCTATTTTTATAATTTATTAGTATATTTTTATTTCATCTTTATTTTTATTAGTTATTATTTTTATTTTTATTAGGATTAGATTTTTTTTAGGATTTCATTTATTAGTTTTATTTGATTTTACATTTAATTAGAATTTTAGTTTTAGTTTTAGTTTTAGTTTTATTAGATTTTATTTTTATTGTTATCTTATTTCTCTTTTTAGTTTCAATTTTATTTGAGTCTTTGTTTTATTTTAGAATTGGATTTTATTAGGTTTTTATTTTATTTATTAATTTTATTTTATTAGTGTTACTTTTATGGGTCCAACTTAAACACACACCCCCTAAAACCTACACACTACCAAACACACCCTAACACCTCACTCATACCCAAACAACCCCTCACACCTACACCCACCATATTTTCCTACACCCTACTACATCTAATCCTCACCACACTCATCTTCAACCACACTCCCCCATCTCCTTCTCTCTCCTCCATTACCCACCTAAAGACAAACCTCCATTATCCCATTCCACCCTCACCTGCTGACCAAAACCCCTACCCCATAACCTTAGACCAACGTCCGACATGTTCACCCCCTCTCACCTCAACCTCCAATTTCCGAAATCGCCGACAACTCCTTAAACTCCGATCCCAACCACCGTCCACCTCCGACATTGGCAATAATCATACCCGGAGAAATCCTCAACCCACCGGCAACACAACCGAACCAATTTCCAAACCACCGGAACCTCCACACTCAACACCAGCCCCGCTGCCAGAACCCATCTCTGATTCCAACCCGTACCCACCGCCGACGCTGCCCCATGCCGGTGCCAACCGGCCCCTCTCACCTCAACCTCAAAGTGCCGAAATCGTCGGCAGCTCCTTAAACTCCGATCCCAACCACCATCCACCTCTGACACTGGCAATAACCATACCTGGAGCAAGCCTCAACCCACCGGCAACACAACCGAACCCATTTCCAAACCACCAGAACCTCCATACTCAACATCAGCCCCGCCGCCAGAACCCATCTCCGATTCTAACCCGTACCCACCACCGGCACTGCCCCATGCCGGTGCCAACCGACCCCTCTCTCTCTCTCTTCGCCTGCTTGCCCCACTCCGGTCGCCCAAACCCGTCCATAGACTATGCGACCCGAGAACCCCCTGATCCGACCTCACCCTCCTGTTAGACCTAAGCCATACCCATTTCATCCATTGTAAGCCCATATCCCATTCCCACACCATACACGATTTTGCCACCTGCCAAAAGAGCCAAAACCAAAAATAAACCAAACCAAATAATTATTCACCACATGCCAAATAACCCACTTAAGCCATTTTTCCCTTATTACCCTACAACCTACTCTTTTACCCCAAAACCCCAAAATACCCATAAACAAATCAGATTTTTTATTCCCTCACCCCTCATTCACATGACCTCACACCATATCCACATGCACCCCCTAGACAAATACTCAATATACCCCTTTGCACCATGTGCCTACTATATCAGAAGACCATGCTCATTAAAAGAGGGGACTCATCATCAAATAGAGAGAGAAAATTCTAGAGAAAAGTATTGAGTTAGGTTATGTGACATCCCGTCCAATTAAATATCGGGTGATCAGCCTTTTATAAAATTTAAAACAGAATGTTCGGTTGGTTCATTCTTAGCATCACTGTCGAAAACGCAATAACTTATTTAATCACCTAATATAATTAAGCTAAGTGTCAAAACATTTTTCTTATTAATTAAAAACCATTTATTTACCAAACCAAGTTATTTAATGTACAACATCCACGCACAATTTATTAACACAAATACTGAATCATAATCGCATGCTGAAATAAATAAGACTGGATAAAACATCCCAGTTTCAAACTCTAAACCAAAATAATAGTAGCCATCAATCCAAATGAACATGAACTAGAAATAGAGTAATATAATCTCTGAAACTATCTAAAGAAGGGGCGACACATGCCCTAATGACAATGTCATAATGAATAGGAATGAAATAATCGAAGCGTCTAAACAAAGTCCTGCAGATCCCACAATAGCTACAACATGCCACGCAATCCGAAACTCTAAGCTTGATGTCCCTATGGCTGAGCACCTGATATAATACAATATACAGCAAGCGAGAGAGAAGATGCAAGAAACGGGTCAGAGACCGATGTGTAAAAATATTTGTTTAAGAAAGTATTTAAAATTTGCAGTAAAGCAAGTATCAAGTACATGTTAGTTCGAACTCTCTCTTGAGATTCTCACCCCTCTTCTATTGTGCACGCCTAACGCGTATCTAAATTTTCTCCTCAGCTATACCTCCCAATATAACTAGTCTGAATCCATCCTAATAGTATTTACCCTCACTATTAGTCAACTCGTATCGCCCATACATTACGTTATCCAATTAGCCTATGACGAAAAGCTAATAAATACATTTTCCATTTTCATAATAATTCAAGTATACGATTAAAATTTTATTAACAAGTTTTCATACCCACATTCATTATTATACACATTAGATTGATTCACAACTCTCATACATATATACATATAGTCACACCATGCCCTATATATATATATATATATATAACATGATACTACACCCCCAGGCTATATCCCATTAGTGCACCTAATCAACATACTGTACCCCCGGGTTATCACCCTTTAGTACACTTATTTAAATAATCTTGTACCCCCGGGTTATCACCCATTAGTACACTTACAGTAAATTTTTGTACCCCCGGGTTATCACCCATTAGTACACTTATAATAATAAGATTCTCACACCCCCAGGTTATCACCCATTGGTGCTTTTAGTAGTAATAATACATAATAGGCATACACATGTCCTATTATAATATATAGGTATTTTTCCTCACCTACATATATGCTTCTCTTACGCATTTTAATTTCAACATTCCGTAATAGTTATTAGGATTATTATCCCTCTCGTAATCTCCACGGCATATCATCTCCGTACCCAATTCATTAAAGTATTTAGCTTCTCATACTTCTTTCGAAATTCTGCCTTACTTAAGTTTATTATTAGAAAATATATTTCTCATTTCTTAACTAATAAACTTAAAACTGGGCCCTAAAAGAAATTATTAAAACTTCACTCTATCGCTCGAGCGAGATGGCAAGTCGTTTGAACGACTGCCACATGTCGCTCGAACAACTTCGCACGAGATTAAAATCTCGCTCGAACGACTTCGAGCGACTTCGCGCGAGAATTCGCTGTTCGTCCCCTGCCTAGATTTTCCAACGTTTTCCACCATTTTTAACCTCAAATCTTCTCATTCAACACTCTAAACTCCAAATAAACAGTTCTACATCAAACCCCATTAATAACATATGAATTCTAACATCCTAGAATCATCAATTCATTACGAATCATTCATAAAACGTGAAATCCCCAATTTAAATTTATTAAAACCCTAGTTCTTCCAATACATGTTCAAGAAGCCATAATTTCCTGATTTTTTCTACATATAAATTCCTTAAAACGTGATTTCCAGTCTATATCCATTAAGGGTTTCAATCTAATAAATCACAGAATTTATTTACACATTCAAATTCCTCAATTTCAACATTTTTATAACCTATAACATAATCCTAACAATCCTACACTAACATGAATCAAATCAATACCGAAATACAGCAAGTTATAAACACTTTCCTTGAGTGAGTAGTCTGATTTTTGGATGTTGTTGGTATGGGTGTGTTCCCCTCGTCCTGATCTACAAGGTGGTGGTGGTGGTTGTGCAAGGTGATGTCGATTTAGCCCTCTTCTCTTGGCAAAAGCTTTCCCTCACACTTTTTATGGACGTTCCTTCTTTCTGTAGCTTTCTAACCCTAATACAATTTTTTTGGCTAATAAATTAACTCCTAATTTTCGTCCATTAATAATCATAAAAATCCATTTTACCATAAGGCCCTTTTTGGGTGCCGGTTAGGCCTAAAATTGCCCGAGACCCAAACTAAACACTCGAGTATACTATTTTGACTATATCGACCCTTCCGGACTCAACGGTACACTTGAAATCATCATGCGAGTTACTTAAAATAATTGATATATTTATTCCATCAATTTAGTCCCGACCCGACTCATGCGCGTCTGACTTAATTCACTAAACTGTCGTATTATTATCTCGTGACAATTTATCAAAGTGTATAATTCCATATTACATATCGCACAGTAATATTAAACTAATAAGTATTAACCCTTAGCACGCTAGTTAATATTTAATTTTATTAGATCCGAATTAATTAACAATTTAATTTTTCACATTTAAATTTAATTAATCCCGCTGTAATAAAAATCTCTTAATTATTTAAATCATAAAAAATGTGGGTATTACATACTTCCCCCCTAATAAAGGAATTTAGTCCCGAAATTTGGAAAAATAAGGCATACCTGGTATGAATAAATCTGGATATTTCTCTCGCATATCCGCCTCACGCTCCCAAGTAGACTCCTCCATATTGTGATGTTCCCATTGCACCCGAAAAAGTGCAAGTATCTTTGACCTTAGCCTCCTCTCACTATAATCTAGAATAGCTACCGGTCTCTTCTCATATGAACTATCTGGCTGTAGTTCAATCTCCTAAATTGCAATTTGAGTGTGTGCCAACTCATCTCGAAGGTATCGCCTCAGTGACGAAATATGGAACACATCATGGATACGATACAAGTGCTCCGGTAATCCCAATTTGTATGCCAGTGGTCCGACCCTCTCTATAATAGGAAATGGTCCCACATATCTCGGAGCCAACTTCCCTTTCTTCCCAAATCTCATTACCCCCTTCATCGGAGATACTCTCAACAAAACATGGTCCCCCACTGCGAACTCACGGAAGAACCTTTTTGCATCGGCATAGATTTTCTGTCTGTCCTGGGCTACCCGTATGCGATTTCAAATCATCTCGATCCTGCTCGACGTCTCCTGAATTACTTCTGGCCCGATTAGCTTGTTGTCTCCCACCTCTAGCCAACAAACTGGGGAACGACAAGGTCTTCCATACAATGCTTTGAATGGGGCCATGCCAATCATAAACTGATAGGAGTTGTTATAAGAAAACTCTACCAGTGGAAGATACTGCTCCCAACCTCCCCTGAAATCAAGGATACACATGCGTAACATGTCCTCAAGCATCTAGTTAGTGTGTTTAGTCTGCCCATCGGTCTGCGGGTGATACGCTGTACTCAACTGCAACTTGGTACCCATAGCTTCCTGGAAGATTTCCCAAAAATGAGATACAAATGTCTTGTCTCTATCGGACACGATGTTAAGAGGTACACCATGCAGTCTCACTATCTCTGCAATAAATAGCTGAGCATACTGTCCCGCTGTGTAGTTTGTCCTGACAGGCAAGAAGTGGGCTACCTTCATCAACCGATCTACAATAACCCATATGAAATCATGCCATCTCTGCGAAGTGGGCAACCCGATGATAAAATCCATAGAAATTCCCTCCCATTTCTAGGTAGGAATCTCTAATGGTTGAAGTAAACCTGGTGGTCTCTGATGGTCCACTTTCACTAGCTGACAAGTGGTACACTTGGATACGAACTCTGCGATATCCTTTTTCATCCCGCTCCACCAATACTGTCGCCTCATATCCCAGTACATTTTATCCCCACCGGGATGCACTGCAAATCGAGACCCATGCGACTCCGTCATTACTTCATATCGAAAGTCCTCCCCCTGGAACAACGAGCCTCCCATTGAAGCACAAACCACCCTCAGAACTTACTGAATAAGACTCGACTCCCCCGGCTAAAATATGCCTAATCCGATCTTGACAGAACGAATCTGTTGCCTGTGCTTGTGCCTGTGCCTGTACTATTTGCATAATAATCTGAGGCGTAACTATCATCGCAGAGATAAATGACCGGGCCACAACATCCTGATGTCCCAATTCCTTCCATTTTTCTTTCCACGCCTCGGTCATCTCATCGACCGGCTTGCGGCTCAATGCATCAGCAACCACATTAGCCTTTCTCGGGTGATAGTGTATTTCGAACTGATAATCTTTTACAAACTCAAGCCACCGGCGTTGACGCATATTCAACTCCTTTTGCATGAACAAGTACTGTAGTTACTTATGGTCCATAAATAAGCGGAATTGTTCTCCCAATATGTAATGCCTCCAAATTCGAAGCGCAAACACAACTGGTGCCAGCTCTGAGTCGTGGGTGGGGTAATTCTTTTCATGATCCTTAAGCTTTCGAGAAGAAAAAGCTATGGCCTTCTCCTCTTGCTGGAGTACTCCCCCAAGCCCCTATAATGATGCTTCAGTATAAACCAGGTATTCCACTCCTGCTCTGGGAAGTGCTAGAACGGGTGCTGAAGTTAACTTGTCCTTCAGCTCATCAAATGCCAACTGGCATGCATCGCCCCAAACAAACGGTACGCCCTTACGAGTCAAATTTGTCATAGGACCCGCAATCTTAGAGAATCCCCGAATAAACCATCTGTAGTATCCGATTAATCCCTGAAAACTCCGCAACTCCGTCGGTGTCGTGGGTTGTCCCCACTCCCTCACTGCTGACACCTTACTAGGGTCTACAAATACCCTTTTTTTTATACAGTGTGTCCCAAAAACTGTACCTCCCGCTGCCAAAACTCACACTTCTCGTATTTGGCATACAACTCATGCTCTCGTAGGGTCTGTGAACCATACGTAAATGCTCGGCATGTTCTTCTTCAATGTGGGAATAAATCAGGATGTCATCTATGAAGACAATGACAAACTGATCTAGGAACTCTCTGAATACTCTGTTCATTAAGTCCATAAATACTGCTGGGGCATTGGTTAGCCCCAATGGCATAACCCTGAATTCGTACGATGCATACCTCATTAGAAAAGCAGTCTTGGTCACGTCCTGCTCCCTGATGCGTAGCTGATGGTACCCGGATCTCAAATCTATCTTTGAGAAGTGGGCCGCTCCTCTAAGCTGATCAAACAAGTCATCGATTCGAGGTAACGGATACTTATTCCATATCGTGACTTTGTTAAGCTCCCGATAATCAATACAAAACCGTAGGGACCCATCCCTTTTCTTTACAAACAGAACTGGGGAACCCCAAGGCGAGTTATTCCTACGGATGAAGCCCTGTCCCAACAACTGTTGTATCTGATACCGTAGCTCCCTTATCTCTGTTGGAGCCATATGGTAAGGTGCACGTGCTATCGGACGAGTTCTTGGTGCTAAGTCTATCACAAACTCGATATCCCTACTCGGAGGTAACCCCGGTGTATCTTGAAATACATCAGCAAACTCGCAGATGACTGGAATCGAATCGAGTGGAACCACGACTACATAGGTCTCATCTTCTATATAAAATAAGTGGGTGGACGACCCTCCCTCCGAGAGAGGCATCGCCACTAAGAACATCTCCTAGCCCGGAATGGCGAACACAATACTCCTACTGAAGCAATCAATCATGGCCCTATACTCGACTAACTAATCCATAACAATAATGGCGTCATACTCGAACATATCTAATACTAGAATATCAGCCGGTAAGATTAAACTGCCAATATCTATACCTACTCCCCGGCATATAGAGAAAATCAATGACCCATTACCAGGTGGTGAGTCTACACAAGTCACTGTACTCTCTGCCGTGCTTAACAACCTAGTGGCCTTTGCAAAGCTAGTGGATATAAAAGAGTGTGATGCCCCCGTGTAAAATAAGATGCGACCCAAAGTGCCATGGATAGAAAACTTACCCTCCACTGCGGGTGGTGACTGTGGAAATGTGGCCTGGTGGACGTTATAGACACGTCCATACTGCAACTGTCCCTGCTGCATCGGAACTGCGGGTAAAGCTGGAACTGGAGTCGGCGCTGGTAGGGAGGCGGGAAAAATGGGTCTCTGGGGCTCCTGATGAGCACCCTGCTATCGAGGAACTCTGTCCCTATCCGGGCACTCCTATTTCTTATGGCCAGTCTTTCCACAAGTATAACATTTCCTAATGAAGTTTCCTCCTCTCTGCCCCTGATAGCCTCGGCCCGATTGACCGTTACCACCTCTACCTTGGCCCTGTTGTCCTCCCTGCTGCTGATTTTGTGGCTGGCCCTGCTGTTGGCCCTGTGGCTGGCCCTGGTGGCCCTATCTCCAACCCCCATAACCATGCCTGAACCCTCCATAACGGTACCTCCTAGAAGACTCCCCCTGCTGGGAACCCTGCCTCTGACTCTGCTCAACTGGTACTCCACTGGCATTACCTCCCCCTGTCTTTCCCAACTGGTTGGGCTCTCCCCCTCGCTTGCTTCCCATAGCATGAAAGTGATTGTCCTAACAATGCAATAAGACTGCATTCAGAACGTCAGTATATGAGTGTAGGGAAAGGTTACCCAATAAATGTTGTCGTATCTTCCAAGTCAATCCATCTATGAACATGTGAATGCGCTTCTCCTCAGTAGACACCTCCTCCGGTACCATGTTTGTCAATCGTATGAACTCTTCCTCGTATTCCGCAACGGTCTTCCCTTCCTGGGTGAGGTCCAAAAGTTTTCGTCTCATCTCAGTCTTGACGGAGGAAGGAAAATACTTGTGGTCAAACCGCACCCAGAAATCACTAATAGTCATCAAATCTCGCTCCTCGGTAGTAGTAGTGGACTCCCACCACTGTAATCCTTCCCCTCTCAGCTTGAAGGTAGCCAAAATTTGCCTTTGAACCTCTGTGCACTCATACATGCGAAGATTCTGCTGTATGTCCTTGTTCCACTGACTCACGGTAACCACATCTGAACTGCCCAAGAACTCTGGGAAACAAGCCCTCTGAAAGGACTCTCTAACTCTCTCCCATGAAGGGGGAAATGGATGCACTGGAACTGGTGCCACTGCCTGAACCTGGGGTGGGTCCTGCTGTGTAATCGTAAAATCCCCGGATTGTGATTTTATGAAATAAAATCGAAGTTAATTTCCTTTTATGTAAATTCAATAAATGATGCAGAAGCGTTGAATTATGGTGATGGTTTAACAAATAAACAAAGCCAAATTTTAATTTCTTCAAAACAAATTAAAATAAGTTAATCCAAGTCCTAGAATTTGCCTAAGTCATATTTATCAATATTAGAAAGTTAGGCGAAACCAATTTTAGCAAATGACTTGAAAAAACCAAATTTACCCAATATTTAATTTAAGTTCAAATTAAATTGAGTGTGATAAATTAAACCGAATTTTATCTTGAATAAGTCTAAGCATGCGTTCTAAATTATTAAGCAAGATAAAATAAACAATATCACACTACGCCGCGATGTACGAGGAAAAACCCAAGACGGGAAACAACCTCGGACGGCCCTAGCCACAAGTCCACTAGATACGGAATTACAATTACAAGACAGATAGACTTACAACGACTGACTCGATCCCTCTCAAGCCTCGACGCTTCTTCTCGTAGACACCTCTTCCTAGCTGACAACCTCGGAACACTACCGCGATCTCGGAATCCACCGATGGGGTTTTCTATGGTCACCGTCACCCGTACATGGAGCCTTTCTCCGTGTGGGTAGAATCACAACAAAAATGTCTTCTTCTTTGATGGATGTAGAAGCAAACCAAAACTTCTCTTCTTGAATTCGGTAGAGATAAACCGGTGCCAAACTCCAAGCAATTTGATATATATAAATAAGAACTTGGACTAAACACAATTGGGTGTAAACTAGAGTGTGAAGGATTTTCTCTTTGAAAAATTAACACTCAAAACATGAACATTTTCCTAAACCATTTTTACTCTCAAACTTTCTCTAAGAGATAAACTAAGTTGGAAAAGTTATGGAAATGTTAGTTTAGAAAATGTGATTCCCGCACTTCATAAAGTCTAAAAAAGTTGGTTAAAAACCAAGTGGGGAAGTGGGCCAAAAACTGCCAAAAACTGTTCCCGCCTGACAGCTCGTTCGAACGACATTTCGTTCGAACGAAGTCTCGTTTGAACGAGACTTCTAACGAGGCTCTAGTATGGACTTGTTAGAAGCTCGTTGGAAATCTCGTTAGAACGAGAATCTCGTTCGAACGACATTTCTAACGACAGACCAGTATGCCTTAGTGGGAACTCGTTGGCAGGTTCGTTCGAACGACATCTGGTTCGAACGAAAAAACTCGTTCGAACGACATATCTAACGAACGACCAGAAAGATTGAAAAATTCGATTTTGGCCCAGAAAACTTTATGAACTTAATTTAAAGTCTTATATAATTTCTTTCTTAAAACAAAATGCAGTTTTTATTAAACCTAACACCCAATAAACTTGTTCCAAGCTCCTATATATATATAATTGCATTCATACCTTTGGAGCGTGGGACTATGATTGATGACGTAGAAACGAGGCACGCAAACCGGCATATTTGATGAAGCTTTATACTCTTTGCCGCTATGTCTTCAACAAACATTTCATAGGCTTGAGAATATTACATTTTCATACTATCCTATTGTTTAGGCACATATTCTTCACATTTATCCCCTTAATTTCAGTAGTTTTATGATCC
This sequence comes from Sambucus nigra, assembly GCA_949130495.1. Taxonomy (NCBI): domain Eukaryota; kingdom Viridiplantae; phylum Streptophyta; class Magnoliopsida; order Dipsacales; family Adoxaceae; genus Sambucus; species Sambucus nigra. Next base: position 252,127,142 of record OX422210.1, read on the forward strand.
CGTGCAGTGTAAGTAGCTTGGATTTGTCTCAAATGTATTCTACTAACCTTTTTTGGCAAGTATTTCTTGCTTTGTGTATTTCTCATGTGTTTTACAGGTATTTCACGCAAGTTAGTGCGAAGGAGAACTCAAAACAATGAAAGAAACCAAGAAATGGAGGGTTGAAGGGCATTTTCGTAATTTTTCAGCCTTATTCCGAAGGTGGGGCCAACTAGAACGTTGAAGAGCTATAAATTACAAGAATACTGGAAAAAACGGCACCTCAATCCGAGCTACGGTGAAGAAGTTACGATGTTTTGAAGTTGCGGGATAATGAAGAGTCTGGATGTGCGGATTTCTGTCATTAATTATGCATTTAATGCAGTGCAACTCTTGGAAAACTTGTTCCACAAGCACTATTGGTTGTCAATCTCGAGATTTTGTGCTATAAAAGCCCATGACCTACATCATTTGAAGGGGAGTGGCTAGAGAGAGGCTAGGTTAGGAGTAGGTTAGAAGTGCTAGATTGAATTTTAGGGTTAGATTTTGAGAGCAAATTTTCTATTCCTTCAAGAGTTTTCATGAATCCTATTTTGTAAGAATTTCTGAATCCCAATTCCGTTCTTATTGCTGAATTCAAGTAATATCATTTCCATTCTCTTGTTTTATTATTTGCAATTTATTTATAATGTCTTGTAGATCCTTAATGTTGTGTATGAATTTGTTTTTTTAATCCAATCATGAGTAGCTAATTTTTCAAGGGTTGGGGTACATGAACTCAATCCAAGGCAAATTATTTGTATGGAAAATTAGAAAATAAATGAAAATATTGGTTGAATTGTGAATGAAAATCATATATGCATTGTCATATCTTTTAATCTCTCTTGCCCTAGGTACTTATGATGTTTAAGAATGCTTTGTATGTATAATTTGTCGTTCACCGCTTTATATTGATCTTTGATTTCATATGATGCGGGCTTGACCCTCATATATGTAATGCTTAGTGATGATAAGGACTGGATTTAATTAAGAATTTTGATTTATAATTCTAGTATTCTAAAGGGTAATTTGTTAAGGATTGAGGGATTGTACCCTACCCTATTTTCTCCCATTTGTCAGATCTAATTTCTTTTGCACTTTTCGGTTTGTTTTTCTTAAGTAATTTTTTAATAGAAATTTTCCCAATCATCATCTTTTTCATTTTTATTTTAGAAGTAATAAATCAATTAAATTCTATAAAACATTCCCTGTGGATTCGATACCCAGACTTACTACTATACTCCATAAAAGTGTAGTTAAAAGTTTAGGTTTTTTTTGTATTGAGGTTGGAAGCCGATAACAACGACTAGCGTATTACACGGACGCTCGGTTTTACGACTCGATCAAAATGGCGCCGTTGCCGGGGAATGTTTTGTTATAGATTATAATTGATTTACTATTTCGAAAGATTTTTTTTCTTTAGATTTTTTTTACCTTTTTTGTAGCCTTGCACAATTGAGCGCCAAGAAACGTAGAATCCTCAACCGCACACCTTTGTACTCAAATTTCCATTTACATACTATTCGGTAATCATGTCTTTTTATGGTGAGTTCGGTAATTATAATGGTTCATATGGTAATCGTTTTCAAACTTTTTATTCTCAAGACTCCGCGGCTCGACCTATTACCATTGGTGAGGCCGTTCTAACTCTGGAGTGTGAAAGGCTTGCAAATGAATATAGGAGAGAAATTTATATTACATATTCTCAAGAATCTGTGCCTCGACCTATTACCATGGGTGAGGCCTTTTTAAATCTTGCGTATGAAAAGCTTGAAAACGAATATCGAAAAAAAAATCATTTTGGGGAATCCAATGAAGATTTTTTCTCCAATATTTGTGAAACTATAAAAGGTTTTCAACCAAAAGAGGAATCCGAGGTTCTAGAGCCAAGGGATCCTACTTTGGAAGAATACACGCTTTTTCTAACCAAAAGAGTACTGGATTTTCTTTCCACCCAAAGCACAAAGAATATCGATTATGGTCTTGTGAAGGAAATGGTCACACTTTGCGATGATGTGCGTTCTATTTTGGAAAACAAAGAGGAGGTTGAGACTTGTGTGTCACCTCAAACTTTTGAAGAACATCTCATTGAAAGTGAGTCTTGCTCCCTTGAAATTCAATCTCCAATTGATGATGAATCACTTGAGATTGAGTTTATTTCATCACCATTTTCGTTCACGGTTATTGAACCATTAGAAGTACCGCTAGATTCCTATGAGTCGGTTGAAAATTCTGAAACGTTTACACCTTTTACCGACAAAGACACTTTGCTAGAATTGTTTTCTAATATGGAATGTTCCTTTTTGTGTGCCCCTCTCACCATACTACTTGAAAAATCTTTGGGAGGTGATTATATTTTTCTTGGATCTCAATTGTACTTGTCCCACCTAGCATCCAAACCCCCCATCATCCCGTTAAATTTTTTAATTGGTGATGGTTCATTTTCTCCATCTCACACATGCCTTCCGTTTTTCAAACGGAATTCTTATTTTTCGGGAGGCATGCACTCTAGTGAGGGTACACCATTAATCCCTCAAAGTCAAATTGTATTTTGGGTGGACCCTCAAATTTTTCGACTTCTAGCGTATGATTTATTAGCCGTTCAAATTGTAGGTTGTAAATAATTAGTTATTTCTTTTTTATTATAGTCTAGTTTTGATAGTTAAAGTTTTTGTTATTATTTTTTGCTATGCTTGGTTCTAACGTGTTTTGTAGATTCAATGGACTCGTACTCATCGAGGATCGCTCCATTTGGGTAATATCTTTCTTTTCCTCTCTTTATGTTGTGTTCTTGATTCGCATTGAGGACAATGCAACATTTAAGTTAGGGGGTGTGGGATATTCTTCCCATTTATTGTTTAGATTCATTGATTCGATCACATGTTCTTTCCAAGTATGTTTTTTTAGAAAAAGAAAAAAAAATTGAAAAATTTTGAAAAAAACCAAAAATATTTTTCTTCAAAATAAATAAAAATTGGAATTTAAAATTTTCAAAAATATCACTTTTATTCTATTTAAAGTCTCAAATTGTTAAATCTCAATTGCACTAAGCCAAAATTGACCGAAGATGGAAATTGAAAGAAAATTGACGACTTTACGAATAAGTGTGGAGATTAGTCCAAACCCGGTGAGATTTCGAGCCTTTCACTTTTTTATGAGTTTGTAAATCAATCCGAGTTTATGATTAACTCAAAGTTCTTTTCAGCGTTTTAATAAGTCGTTGATGATCTCAATCCTTTGTTTTGATCGGTTATGGGAAATGTGTGAAATTATTGTCTCGAAATTCGTGCTAAATATATCTCTAAACTTAATTAATCTCGAGATGCATATGGTAATGTGATTAGTAATTTGGACAATGAAGTAGGCCCTCGTTTGTTACCCAAAAATATTAGCCATAAAAAGTTGTGAAAAATTATCCCTTTGCAACCCAATTTGAGTCTAATAAATATTTTCCTTTCGTTTGATAACCCGAAAAACCAAATAGCCCAGAATTGTGAAAATTGAGAAAATTCATCAAGTAAGTCCAAATTGTGCAACAAAAAGGGGCAAGGAGAAAAAAAATAGATATGCTCAACAAAAAAAAGAAAAATAGCAAGAAAAAAAAATGAAAAAAAAAGAAAAGAAAAAAGAGAAAAATAAGCAAATGCCCGAAAAAAAAGCACTAATGGACATCATAAGGAAATTTTCCAATTCCGAATAGCCCATGTATTCTCATTTTTACCCTTTACACCTTTTAACCCAAAAAGTCCTAACTGAGTCCGAAGCGAAATTAATTACCGCGTGGAGAGCTAAGACATGAAAAGATAAAATGAGAGATTAAATGGTGTGAACTAGAGGTGATGTTCCCATTTCATTGTAACTGTATTCCGATGATGAGATCTTTTCACCATATATTTCCTTCTTTTCAATTTTGTATGCATGAATTTGTGTCCATTATATTTACTCTTTATATCATGCATACCGAGAGAAAATAGCCACAATTCGAGTGATTCGTTTGTGAGTGCATCCGTAAGAATTTGAATCAAAACGAATTTTCGGAAAGTAACGTAATGCTCAATCGGTGGAAATTTGAGGTTTAATTTTTGGCTTTGCACACACACACTATGGTTTGAGACAGTTGAATATGAATTTATGGTGAGTATTTTTCGAAAAGTTTAAATTGTACAATTTTTAAGTATTTTGATATTTATTTGAGTCAATAAAGAATTTTGTGGGTATATTCACTGCAAACCCTCACGAGACAAAACTCGTCCTACTAGGGTAACCTAGGGGTTTAAAGGCTTGTTGCATACGCTAAATGCAATCGCGTGCCTGCGAAAGTGGAATTTTATTTTAATAAAGGAATTTTCAAGAGTAGAATTTTGGCTAATTTCATTTACATTGCTCGGGACGCGCAAAGTTCTAAGGTGGAATTTTTTTTTTCTTGCTATTTTTCTTTTTTTTGTTGAGCATATCTATTTTTTTTCTCCTTGCCGAATAAATGTTTTTGTCCGGAATTGAGCCAAAACTATATATGGACTCAATTGGAAATTTGTGTCCTTACAAATCTCCCCCTTTGGCTATTCCGGGACAAAAACCAAACAAAAATCCTAAAGGGCCGTCAAGCTCACTAGACTCAAAACATAACCCGCCCAAACTTGACTCAACCCAAGGATCAAACGCTTTGCCATTTAAACAATGCCGCTTTAGTAGAATACCTGCACACTTAAGCAAACTCATCACATGCATAGAGAATATCAAAATATAAAATGCAATTAATTAAATTATTCCCCCTAAATTAATTCTCCCCTTTTATCAAACACATGACCTACTTAGAAAGACGTCTCCCCCTAAGATAAATCTCCCGAAACGAAGATACGATAATAATAGGATTAGATACCATTTCTCCCCCTATCATCATTCTCCCCCTTTTTGTTCAGGAATAGGCAAAGGATAAAGAACTAATAGAACTAATAAACACGTTGAAGCTTAAAGTGTTAAGACATTAAAGCATATGGGCAATAAAAGCAAGGCAAAGACAAACATATGGCAAAATACAATAAGTTTGCACACTCGTATGGAAAAAATGTGTCATATGGAAACGTAAGTGTAGGGTTGTGAACTAGCAACAATTAAATTTAGACCCAAACACTTAATAAACATTCACGGAGTTCTCATTTGATTGCAAACTTTATCACATTTAAATATAACCTCATGTGACAATATGAAGATTGAACTCAATGAACAAACATACACAATGCATACAAGCCTAGCATGATGATGATTCGACAAACCAAATAGAGTCATGACATTAAAGACAACTAGGATAAACGGACATTGTGCAAACCGTTGATATACCATCCAATTCTCCCTCAATAAGCATATATATTCTTTTGCTTTTGAATGAATATATCAAACAAACATAGGCCTTGGCAATAGTTTTCTTTTTAATGCCAAATATTCTGTTTTTAGGCCTTTGGATCACGTATTTCTTTTAGATCCAATAAACGGTGGCTTACAATCGCAAAGGATTTAATTCATCCTTTCGGAGCCCTTCCCCGTGCACATTTTATTTATCATGTTTTCATTTCCACACAAATCTCTCATGCAACGGATTTTGACATGCACTAGTCCTCCTAGGTCATATATTTGTAGATGACTAGATTGGTAGGAGAACACCTCAAAAAGCTCAAATATAACATGTGACATTAAGATTTCAAAAGAGCTCATGCATGTGTGAAAAGAGGCATATAAAACTAGAATCCATTTAAACAACACAAAATCCAACTCCTCCATATAAAGCATGGTAAAGAACATTTTAAGGATTGAAAATCTAAAACAAAAGTTCTAGCCACGTGGGAGTGTAAAAGATGGGATTCAAACACAAATATATGCCACTTAAAGTGTGTCAAACTAAAATACACACAAAAAAATCTTTTTGAGTTTTTAACATTTTTTAATAAAAAATAGATATTTACTCAAAAAGGACAAAACAAAAATCATTTGTATTTTTCATTAAGCCTAAATGAAATAAATAAACACAAATGATAAACAAAAATCTTTTTATATTATGCAGTCAAGTCAAGTAAAAATATCATACAAAAATATAAACAAGTCATAATATCTAGTATGTGATATGAAATAATGTAATGACTAGAAAATGACTAAACAAGCATACATTTTAGCATGTGAATATAGCATGAAGTACAAAAGCTAAAGTATGCAAATACTAAAACATTCATCCTTTAGATTTAGCAAGGGAGGAAGCATGTGAAAGTAAATGAGAATCACAAATCCTATTTTGCAAGACAACCAAGTCGGATTTCCTAACCCAGATTAATGAAGAATGACTATCTTGGGGTGTTGGAACGTTAACTACTGTGGTTTCTTTACTATGGGATTTTCTAGAAATTCGTTTAAGATCAAAACAAAATTTCCTAAGATGACCTTTTCGACCACAATGTGTACAAGCAAGAGCATGTTGAAAAGATTGACCTAAGGAGTGATCATTAAATGCATTCTTAGTAGATTCTCCTAAAACAGTGGTTTTGGCATTATGAGTAAATTCATTACAAGTATTGAAGCCTAAACCACAAGTGCCATTTTTAATTTGGATCGTTCCTAACATTTTATCTAGTTTTTCCGAACGACACTCCAAATCAAATTTGACATTACTAGAGTCTTTTAATTTATCTTGCAATTCCAAAATATTAGACTCTAATAAAACAGTTCGCTCTTCAAAAGCAAGAAGCTCCTTTTTCAAGGATTCCATTAAACCCCTAAGGCTATCTCTCTCGCCTTCTACGTATTCTAGCTTCTCTCGAAGAGTACTCTCACGTGTCCTAAGGTCTTCTATTAAATCATTTTCATCAACGACCTTGACACTCTCTCTTAAACTAGCTTCTAACTTCAAATTAGCTCTTTTCAATTTAATAGATTCGGTATACAATTCTTGAAAAGCATTTTGAAGTTCACTCATATCAACCTCATCTTCATTTTCACTCTCTCTTTCGTCTTCACTCTCACTATCATCAAAAATAAGAGAATCATGTACAATGACCTTGGAAGTGGCATGTGCTATTGTTTCATCAATCGATGAGTTCTCACTATCACTCACATGACTAGCCATAAAAGCCACAAAATTTTTCTTAGTGGGGGAATCGGGCTTTTCTTCCTTATCACTATCACTAAGGGTTGCATTATATGAAATGGGTCGCTTACCATCTTTCCTTAGTTTAGTGGGGCACTCATAAGCCCTATGGCCATAACCTTCACAACCAAAACACTTATCAGACTCGTCCCTATCTAAATTGTCATTGCTAGGTTTATGGATCTTCTCGGCTTTAGAAATCTTCTCTCTTTTATCATGTTTAGAAGTATCAAATTTCTTAAAATCATTTTTAAATTTATCTTTTGTTAAATTTAAGAAATTTTCTAAATTTACGAGCAAACAAAGCCATGTCTTCCGAGTCACTTTCACTATCGCTCTCTACTACTTGTTTGACCTCTTTTCGGGCTTTTAAAGCAACACCCTTTTCAATTTTCTTTTCAGTTTTAGAGGGAAACATATCTAGTTCATAGGTTTGTAAATCACCTACAAGCTCTTCTAATTTCGTAGAGGCTAAAGTGGGTAAAGAATTTAAAACGGTCACTTTAGGAATAAATCTATCGGGTAGGGACCTTAAAATTTTCTTTACAACACGGTCGTCAGGTATTTTCTCTCCCAAGTTAAAAGATGAATTAACAATATCAGAAAGCATAGCATAAAATTTATCAAAAGTTTCTTTTTCATCCATTTTGATAGTTTCAAATTGAGTGGTGAGGTTTTGGAGTTTTGAAGCTTTAACGACACTAGTTCCTTCATGAGTTAATTGTAAAATATCCCAAGCTTCTTTAGCGGTTTCACACGTCATAATACGTTGTGACACCCCGCCTAATTAAATACCGGGCGATCACTCCTTTATTAAATTAAAACAAGGTAAACAGTTGGTTCATTCTCAGCATCACTGTCGATAAAATAGATTTTCCAATTTAACACCCTAAATAATTAAGCTAAGTGTCAAAAACATTTTCATACAAACTTTCCAAATTTTAATTAACGAAAAAGATTTATTTAATTAAAATAACATTTCTACAATTAAGAAATCACACCACAATAAACTAAATAACATAAACCATTCATCAATCGAATGTCAACAATTGGAACTAAAACCACAAATCCATCCTGTAAAAATCCCATAGAACAATACTGGAAATAACTGAAATATAAAAATCCCAACAACAAATGAAATGATGAAAAGGGGCGACACGTGCCCAATAAATGAGAGTAATAGGAGTGGAGTCAATAACAGAAGCCGTCTACTCAAGTGACCTGCAACTCCCACCTAAGCTGCAGCTCGTTCTTCTCAAGGGATCCTAAGCAAGACGCCCCTGTGGCTGGGCACCTGAAAATATACATATATATATACAAGAGAGAGAGAGAGAAAAAGAAACGGGTCAGAGCCCGAAAGTGTGTTTGATTTAAAATACGTTTAGCAAGTATTTAAATTGATACAGGCCAATGCAACAACATATTAGTACGTCCCTCTCTTGAGAAAAATACTCACCTCTCTTCTAATGTGCACACCTATCGCACTAACCTTCCCAACGGTTCGTTTTATCAGCTATCGCACTTGACTTTCTAAAAGATTTAACTTAACTTAGATTACCCGCAAGATTTACAATTCACGAGTTCATTTTTTTTTTAAAGAATGTTCCAAACAGTAATCAAAGTCCTCCATTTTAACTTTATAAAATCCAAAAAGTTTTACCGTGACATATTATACTTTTTCAAAACAAGTATTTAATAATATGAGTCAACAACTATGTTCTACTTATCAAATTTCAGTAGACAGTTTCAAATATCACAATCTCATATATATATATTAACTACTCGTATATTATATATATAACAGCACCCCAAAATAAACTATGGTGCGTGCATACTTCCACTATCCAAACCCCATACCACTCAAATCAAGGGGAATACAAATTCGGAATCACTCTCGAATTGTATTAACACATACACAAACAATATCGAGGCGAAGCATAGATTCCAAGTCTCTAAGAGGATGGCACATACTCGCGTCTCTTAGGACCGTCTGAACTATCGATTCGATAGCCTATACCAAGGATATCTATCTTCTAGGGTACAAGTCAATATCCCCCATAAAGGTCCCATCGAGATAAGACTGTCCCAGCGCGGTAACCTCAAGGATAGCAAGTAGCGCGGTATGTTTTTCACATGTATATAATATATGTACACACAATCATATAAATATACCACTTTATCATATTAATATAGGTTCTTCTCATCACCCGTAATTATACCGTTTATTCTTAATTTCACATTTAAAGAATTACGCATAAGGTTTCATTCCTAACCTTAACTCGAAGGGTTTTCTCACTTATTACCTAACACTCATGGATATATCCTCACAAATCTGAAATTCAGCAAGTGACTTCATTTGATTCCAACGTAACTCTCTTACGCACCTCACCCTTTAAATTCATAAATCTACCAACCTAAAGTAAATATCCCATAAATACCATTCTCGTTGAAGACTAAAGGTTCTAACATTTATTCATATACCCTACTGGTCCTCAATGTCTCCCAAATCATTTTGTTTAAGATTCCCAAAGATTATTTCACGATAAACTTAAGATAACTAATTAAACAAGGGAAATAGGAGTCTGCCAGGAGGGGTCGATCGATCGAAGCTTGGGGCTCGATCGATCGAACCTTCGATCGATCGATGTTCTAGGCTCGATCGATCGATCGATCAAGCAGGTCTGGGAAAAAATTCTGTAGAATTGCAGTTACGGGATTCATCAAAATTCTTCATCAATACTCATATTTTCCAACACTAATCGACCCAAAAAGTCTACTACTAACATACTAAAATAATTCCAGATGTTTTTAACGTTCAGCATGCGTGTACACATCATTAATCATGGTTAAACAATCCAAAATCTCATCTAAACATCAAGAACCCTAAAGTTTTCATAACTATGATTCAATTCAGTTTTTCTCCAGAATTTCTTCCTAATATACATCACAAATTCGTGGGTAATACATCTATATCATCAAAAGTTTCCAGCATAAGGTTTTAATCTTCTCTACATGCAATTTCCTATCAAAATTTGGGGTTTTATTACATGGATTACATTCCTAATTAATCCTAAACTAATATGAACATTGCACTAACAAAATACTCAAGTTAAACACTTGCCTGGGATTTTCAGAAGTCTGATTTCCTGTTGATTATGGTGTGGTTGCATTCTCCTCCTCGCGATCTACGCGTTGGTGGTGACGGCGGTGCAAACGGAGGTGTTTTGGCCTTGAATCTCGTAGAAAGGTCTATCCTCTCTTCTCCAATGGCCGTCCTAGGGTTCTGTATGTTCTAACCCTAAATGTCTAACCTAACCAGCTGATAAAGGCTGCTAAAATTCGTGGGTTTAATTACCCTATTTTGGAAAAAAGACCAAAATGCCCTCCCGGGTCACTAATTAGGCCTAAAAACGCCCCGAGGTCCAAACTAACCCCCCGGGTATACTTTTCTGACTATCTCGACCCTTCCGAACGCGTTGGCGCACTCAAAACGACCATACGGACAACTTATAAAATATTCACTTTTTATTTAACAAAATAAGTCCCGACGTGACACGGGCACGTCCTTACTTAAATTTTCGAAATAGTCATTTAATTAACTTATGACATTCAATATAACCAATATAATATATTACTATGCTCATTATTAATATACAACAAGTTTCTCATAATTACCAACTCTCGTCACGTTAATAATTATAACATAATTAATTTCCGGATTTTTATTAAATAACCCATTACATTAAATTTAATAAATCCCCTAATTAAATATAGCATAAAAATACGGGGTATTACATATGTCGGAATTCATCCGATGCGACAGCGCTAAATAAGGCATTTAAACCTCGGGAATTAAAGTTAGCAAGTTTAAACTCATTTTCAGTCCATCTATCGGCGGGTTTGATAACACGTTCATTTTCAACTAAGTAAGTCGGTGGGGAGTACCCGGTAACAACAGACATCCAAACTCTCTCGTCGATAGATTTTAGTGCCGATCTCATTCGCGCTTTCCAATACGCGTAGTTTGAACCATCGAAAATAGGAAATTTTAAAAATGGGGAAAAATCCATTTTAGCCAAAAATTATTTAAAAAGATCGTTAACGAAATAATTTATCGCTTTGGCTCTGATACCAATTTGTAATCGTAAAATCCCCGGATTGTGATTTTATGAAATAAAATCGAAGTTAATTTCCTTTTATGTAAATTCAATAAATGATGCGGAAGCGTTGAATTATGGTGATGGTTCAACAAATAAACAAAGCCAAATTTTAATTTCTTCAAAACAAATTAAAATAAGTTAATCCAAGTCCTAGAATTTGCCTAAGTCATATTTATCAATATTAGAAAGTTAGGCGAAACCAATTTTAGCAAATGACTTGAATAAACCGAATTTACCCAATATTTAATTTAAGTTCAAATTAAATTGAGTGTGATAAATTAAACCGAATTTTATCTCGAATAAGTCTAAGCATGCGTTCTAAATTATTAAGCAAGATAAAATAAACAATATCACACTACGCCGCGATGTACGAGGAAAAACCCAAGACGGGAAACAACCTCGGACGGCCCTAGCCACAAGTCCACTAGATACGGAATTACAATTACAAGACAGATAGACTTTCAACGACTGACTCGATCCCTCTCAAGCCTCGAAGCTTCTTCTCGTAGACACCTCTTCCTAGCTGACAACCTCGGAACACTACCGCAATCTCGGAATCCACCGATGGGGCTTTCTATGGTCACCGTCACCCGTACATGGAGCCTTTATCCATGTGGGTAGAATCGCAACAAAAATGTCTTCTTCTTTGATGGATGTAGAAGCAAACCAAAACTTCTCTTCTTGAATTCGGTAGAGATAAACCGGTGCCAAACTCCAAGCAATTTGATATATATAAATAAGAACTTGGACTAAACACAATTGGGTGTAAACTAGAGTGTGAAGGATTTTCTCTTTGAAAAAATAACACTCAAAACATGAACATTTTCCTAAACCATTTTTGCTTTCAAACTTTCTCTAAGAGATAAACTAAGTTGGAAAAGTTATGGAAATGTTAGTTTGGAAAATGTGATTCCCGCACTTCATAAAGTCTAAAAAAGTTGGTTAAAAACCAAGTGGGGAAGTGGGTGAAAAACTGCCAAAAACTGCCAAAAACTGTTCTCGCCTGACAGCTCGTTCGAACGACATTTTGTTCGAACGAAGTCTCGTTCGAACGAGACTTCTAACGAGGCTCCAGTATGGACTCGTTAGAAGCTCGTTGGAAATCTCGTTAGAACGAGAATCTCGTTCGAATGACATTTCTAACGACAGACCAGTATGCCTTAGTGGGAACTCGTTGGCAGGTTCGTTCGAACGACATCTGGTTCGAACGAAAAAACTCGTTCGAACGACATATCTAACGAACGACCAGAAAGATTGAAAAATTCAATTTTGGCCCAGAAAACTTTATGAACTTAATTTAAAGTCTTATATAATTTCTTTCTTAAAACAAAACGCAGTTTTTATTAAACCTAACACCCAATAAACTTGTTCCAAGCTCCTATATATATATAATTGCATTCATAACTTTGTAGCGTGGGACTATGATTGATGACGTAGAAACGAGGCACGCAAACCGGCATATTTGATGAAGCTTTATACTCTTTGCCTCTACGTCTTCAACAAACATTTCATAGGCTTGAGAATATTACATTTTCATACTATCCTATGAATAAATGTTTTTGTCCGGAATTGAGCCAAAACTATATATGGACTCAATTGGAAATTTATGTCCTTACATGCTGTACCACCGCTAAGGCTGCATTTACCACTTGTGCAACTATCGCGGCAACTTCTGTTGCGTTAATTGTCCCCGGAGCCTGTATGGACGGTTGTTCTGGCTGGGCCTGTCAGTCTCTCGGTGCATGTCGAGGTGGCATCTGAGATGAGAAAGAATATTATTAGTCCACATTTATTCCAAAATTTCAAATAGCTGAAGACGTAACTGCAAAATATAACATCACAACAATTATAAAAATAGGGCTCTATATCAAAGGACGCAAAGATGAATACATAGTAAGCCGTACAGATCCAAATGGACACTAGAACATGATGCTCTGATACCACCTGTGACACCCCGCCTAATTAAATATCGGGTGATCAGTCCTTTGTAAAATTTAAAACAGAATGTTCGGTTGGTTCATTCTTAGCATCACTGTCGAAAACGCAATAACTTATTTAATCACCTAATATAATTAAGCTAAGTGTCAAAACATTTTTCTTATTAATTAAAAACCATTTATTTACCAAACCAAGTTATTTAATGTAAAACATCCACGCACAATTTATTAATACAAATACTGAATCAGAATCGCATGCTGAAATAAATAAGACTAGATAAAACATCCCAGTTCAAAACTCTAAACCAAAACAATAGTAGCCATCAATCCAAATGAATATGAACGAGAAATAGAGTAATATAATCTCTGAAACTGTCTAAAGAACGGGCGACACATGCCCTAATGAAAATGTTATAATGAATAGCAATGAAATAATCGAAGCGTCTAAACAAAGTCTTGCAGCTCCCACAATAGCTACAGCATGCCACGCAATCCAAAACTCTAATCCTGATGTCCTTGTGGCTGAGCACCTGATATAATACATATATACAGCAAGCGAGAGAGGAGATGCAAGAAACGGGTCAGAGCCCGATGTGTAAAAATATTTGTTTAAGCAAGTATTTAAAATTTGCAGTAAAGCAAGTTTCAAGTACATGTTAGTTCGAACTCTTTCTTGAGATTCTCACCCCTCTTCTATTGTTCACGCCTAACGCGTACCTAAATTTTCTCCTTAGTTATACCTCCCAATATAACTAGTCTGAATCCATCCTAATAGTATTTACCGTCACTATAATTCAACTCGTATCGCCCATACAATACGTTATCCAATTAGCCTATGACGAAAAGCTAATAAATACATTTTCCATTTTCATACTAATTCAAGTATACGATTAAAATTTTCTTAACAAGTTTTCATACCCACATTCATTATTATACACATTAGATTGATTCACAACTCTCATACATATATACATATAGTCACACCATGCCCTATATATATATATATAACATGATACTACACCCCCAGGCTATATCCCATTAGTGCACCTAATCAACATACTGTACCCCCGGGTTATCATCCTTTAGTACACTTATTTAAATAATCTTGTACCCCCGGGTTATCACCCATTAGTACACTTACAGTACATTTTGTACCCCCTGGTTATCACCCATTAGTACACTTATAATAATAAGATTCTCACACCCCCAGGTTATCACCCATTGGTGCCTTTAGTAGTAATAATACATAATAGGCATACACATGTCCTATTATAATATATAGGTATTTTTCCTCACCTACATAAATGCTTCTCTTACGCATTTTAATTTCAACATTCTGTAATATTTATTAGGATTATATCCCTCTCATAATCTCCACGTCATATCCTCTCCGTACCCAATTCATTAAAGTATTTAGCTTCTCATACTTCTTTCGAAATTCTACCTTACTTAAGTCTATTATTAGAAAATATATTTCTCATTTCTGAACTAATAAACTTAAAACTGGGCCCTAAAAGAAATTATAAAAACTTCACTCTGTCGCTCGAACGAGATGGCAAGTCGTTTGAACGACTGCCACATGTCGCTCGAACAACTTCGCACGAGATTAAAATCTCGCTCGAACGACTTCGAGTGACTTCGCGCGAGAATTCGTTGTTCGTCCCCTGCCCAGATTTTCCAACGTTTTACACCATTTTTAACCTCAAATCTTCTCATTCAACACTCCAAAATCCAAATAAACAGTTCTACATCGAACCCCATCAATAACATATGAATTCTAGCATCCTAGAATCATCAATTCATTACGAATCATTCATAAAACGTGAAATCCCCAATTTAAATTGATTAAAACCATAGTTCTTCCAATACATGTTCAAGAAGCCATAATTTCCAGATTTTTTCTACATATAAATTCCTTAAAACGAGATTTCCAGTCTACATCCATTAAGGGTTTCAATCTAATAAATCACAGAATTTATTTACACATTCAAATTCCTCAATTTCAACATTTTTATAACCTATAACATAATCCTAACAATCCTACACTAACATGAATCAAATTAATACTGAAATACAGCAAGTTATAAACACTTGCCTTGAGTGAGTAGTCTGATTTCTGGATGTTGTTGGTATGGGTGTGTTCCCCTCGTCCCGATCTACACGGTGGTGGTGGTGGTTGTGCAAGGTGATGTCGATTTAGCCCTCCTCTCTTAGCAAAAGCTTTCCCTCACACTTCCTATGGTCGTTCCTTCTTTCTGTAGCTTTTTAACCCTAATACAATTTTTTTTGGCTGATAAATTAACTCCTAATTTTCGTCCATTAATTAGTCCTAAAAATCCATTTTACCATAATGCCCTTTTTGGGTGCCGGTTAGGCCTAAATTTACCCCGGGACCCAAACTAAACACTCGAGTATACTATTTTGACTATCTCAACCCTTCCGGACTCAACGGTACACTCGAAATCATCATACGAGTTACATA
Source organism: Sambucus nigra (assembly GCA_949130495.1). NCBI lineage: Eukaryota > Viridiplantae > Streptophyta > Magnoliopsida > Dipsacales > Adoxaceae > Sambucus > Sambucus nigra. Next base: position 252,142,868 of record OX422210.1, read on the forward strand.
AAATAATTGATATATTTATTCCATCAATTTAGTCCTGACACGACTCACGCGCGTCTGACTTAATTCACTAAACTGTCGTATTATTATCTCTTGATAATTTATCAAAGTGTATATTTCCATATTACATATCGCACAGTAATATTAAACTAATAAGTATTAACCCTTAGCACACTAGTTAATATTTAATTTTATTAGATCCGGATTAATTAACAATTTAATTCTTCACATTTAAATTTAATTAATTCCGCTGTAATAAAAATCCCTTAATTATTTAAATCATAAAAAATGTGGGGTATTACAGGTTAGAATAAATTAGGTAGAAATATTTGTAAATAGTATATTTTCTTTTTTTTTAGATATTTGTGAGTGATAATTGTGTGAGATTCAATTTGAGTAAAATTTTCGTTTATATCTTTGTTGATCACTCACTTGGAGGGTTGTATTCTTAAATTTCAAGGATAGAGATCAAATTGCCAATTATCAAGGAGACTTGTGAAGATTTGTTCTCTTTCTCTACTCTTTTATTATATTAAATGCCTATTGAATATTTGTTTATTATGTTTGATACCATGTTAGGCTAAATCCCCTTTCAAGGGGTGGGGGTAAAACCCTTATTTGATGTTATTTTATTTTAATTAGTTTAATTACTTGAAAGGACCCTTTGAATGTTAATTTTGATCCCTCACCCTTAAATTTACGCCTCGAGAAAGGGTAAATGATTTTCGAGAGAAAATCGAAATTCTAGTGATAATACCAATTTTAGATTCGAATTGGAGATAGGGGTTTCTTAAGTGGGGTGTTAAACTTGAATTTCAACTCTAAAATTATTTTCTAAGATTTACATGAATTTTAATCGATCGATCCTAGCCAGTGATTAATTAAAAGGAGTGTAGATCTATTTTTCTAGAGTTGTGGGGTGTTAAACTTAATTTCCTAAAAGATTACTATTATAATTACACTTGCAACGAGAGTTGGTTTGTAATTTTAATATTAATTTGGGAGAATTCAAATAATTAAATTAATTAATTAGAATAACTAAAATTTGTGGTGTAATCCCAGTCCTTGATTGTTCTCACAATTGTTTACCTCACTTTATCTCTTATTTTAGTTTAGACTTTATTTTTCATTATAGCAACTTTCTAGTTAGTTATTTACATCTTAGTTTAGTTTAGTTTAAAACCTCACCTCACTGTTGATGTAAAAAATTAGATCACTCTAATAATTCAATCACAGATAAATAAATGAGGCAAAAGATTTTTAAGTGGTTCAGCCTTATAAGAATGGCCTACGTCCACTGTTGTGTTATTGCTGAATGTTTGGGAATTCTCGATTTGTGAGAAATTTCGTTCTCGATTCGGGGTCCCTCTACAATGAGGGTTGTACAATGTATTTATATCCCTGAGGCTGTGATGTGAAAGGGTAATACATTAAATGATATACGTATGAAAGGGTAATACATTTAATGCCCTTTTTGCGTGTGCGTCTGAATGATAAGCATTTAATGAATCAGTTGAACTATTGGTTATCCAGCTATTAATGCTTTGTTCGAGATGAAGCTCGGACCGCCTGAGTTGCTCGGACCGCCTAAGCTTCTTGGTATTCAAGAGTTCCTCGAAGAGGTATGTTCCTTGGAGCATATGAGTTCCTCGGAGAGGTCTGTTCCTCGGAGCGTATGAGTTCCTCGGAGAGGTATGTTCCTCGGAGCGTATGAGTTCCTCGGAGTAACATGGTTCCTCGGAGCGTGTGATCATCTCGGAAGTGCTTGTTGTTGCCATGTAGATAGCAACGTGTTTTCATATGATTGGTCCAAGTCAGCAGATTAAATTTGGTATCAACACTCACCCTATTGTTTTAATATTTGAAAAAGCTAAAAAAAAGTAGAAAAGTGAAAAAGCACAAAAAGAAAATAAAAAGTGAATTACAATTGAATTTGTCTCTAGCTTACCCCCTAGAAAGTGGATTGATACCCTTACTTACCGCTAAACTTTAGTTTGTTTTATATTTGTATTGAGGTTTTGATTAGAATGAGCTTTTATAACAACGAAAAATACACCAAAAAGTTTTTTCTATCAAATGGCGTTGTTGCCGGGCTCGGGATCGTGAAGCACTTGGAGCGGATTTCATATTGTAGTTCATTCATTTTTTTCACTTTATTATTTTTATTACCATTTTTTATATTTTTAGAAGGCTTGTATTAGAATCTTTATCATTGCTTGTATTGCGGTGCATAGAGACACCATTTATTTTCCATTTTAAATATTTTAATAATCGAAGACAAGCATGATAGGGAAACCGGACAAGGTAGAGAGAGGGCGTCCAAAGGAGAGGATTTAGAAGCCTCTCTACCTTGGGTCGGTAGGACTCCTGGGGACGACTGAGATAGGCATAATCTCCCCCCGGTCGAATCAAATTTTTCGGCACCCCACGGCCTAAAAACCGTGGGAGGTACATTTCTACACACCCGCGCCTCTCCTGTTAGCGAGTCCATTCTTTTGTGTGCTCTTTCTTGATTTTATTCTCGCATTTATTTTCGAATGGTGTGATGAATTAATTAATTAAGACCTACACCCAATCACTCACAAGAAGGGATTTCATCACCCGACTAACTCGCTTACCAATTTTGTGCTACCCTAGCCACCATTAATTTAAAATTAATCAACTAGGTAGCCCAATAAGAGAAAATTTTCCAAAGGAGATCACTTAGATTTCCGTGATTTTTTATCGCCCGCGGACTTAATTAAAATTTGACTACCCTTTCACTAAATTTAAAGATAAAAATTGGATATGTGCTAGTTTGGAAATTTTCTTGACTTGTGTGTGTGTTCAATTCATTTTTCGGTAGTCAGTTTTAGTGAGTTCGTCCAAAATCAAGAGTCCATATTTTTTCCCCACCTTTTCTTCCAAAAAATCCAAAAATATTTTCTTTCATTTTTATAAAAAAAAAATCCAAAAATATTTTATTTCTTTCCTTTTTAGAAAAATCCAAAAATATTTTATTTCCTTTTGAAAAAATTTAAAAATCCAAAAAAAAAACACTCCTCTCCTCATGGCCGAAGAACGTCCTTTACGGTACTACTTTGGTCATTTTCCATTGACACGCGACACGTGTGAGAGTGATCGTAAGCCGTCTCTTTATGATATTCTTAGTCGTTTCACCTCTCTCACTAGTACCGTTGGTACTCTTGGCCCATCTATGCACGCACCTCCTATTCCATCACCCTCGGTGTCAAGTGTCGACGTGTCTCCTCCTATGTCGTGCACCCACTGTTATTATGCCGATCACATGTCCCATGAGTGCTCATACTCTTCGTATCCATACAAACCCACCACAGACCATGTGTATCCATATGACACTGTTTCGGAATCCACCTCGGCCCATTGTCATGATATACCCAATCCCGAGTTATGTGAGTACCCTAGCTATTCGTGGAGGCCTGATCACCCTTCCACGCAATACGAATCCCAACCCGATGTTGTGGATCCTTGTGCACATGTTCATGATCAGTTCCCTCACTATGTACCCCATGAGTATCAACCATTTGTTCATCACGAAAGCGGTACTTTCGTGTATGATGTACTTGGTCCCACCCCACACACTTCATATGAGTATTCTCCATATAGTCCCGATTATAGCGTGTTGTATCCACCTCAACCACCACCACCACCCATCATTCAACCAACACCTTCATCCACATTCACTCTTGAAACCCTCTTGCAAAAGTTCATACTTGAGCAAGAGCAAGCCACTCAAATTCAAACTCTCCAAAGGCTTGAACAACGTTTAAATGAATTGGAGTGTGAGCGAGAGTCGGATATTCCTATGGATCCTCCCATCGTTGCAACCGAGTGTGATGATGATGTGTCCTCTCATGACACGAATTTTGAGTGTGACCGACCCTATCCTCTCGAGAATCTCAAAGTTGAGACCATTCCATGGTCCGGGCCCCAAGTCGATAATTGTGTTGACTTACCTTCCATTAGTGAGCCTGATCCAATCCCACCATGTCCATCGGAACCCACACTTGAGGTTCCCACTCCCGAGATATCCAAAAATATGCCCGAGCTTTTACCTTATGCCCCAATTTCCTATGCCTCTGACATGACCATATCTTTTAGGTTCGCTCCGGCTACGAGTGCTCGCCATTTTCCCGAGATAGAATCCGTGATAGTTCCTACCTATTCGGATTTGGATCATATTCCACCATGCATGGCTCCCGTTGATCCTGATAATTCTAGTGATCCTTCTATCTTCGATCTTGGTGCCTCGTCTTACCCACTCACCACATTCACCGATGATACTCTTGTGGAGAAGTTTACAAATCCATATTTAGAAACCACACTCCCTTGTGAGTATTCCTTTAATCCTCCCAATTAGTGTGTGTCTCCCACTCTTGAGTTGGATCATCTCCCTCCACCATTTATCCCACCTGATCCACCGTTTATCCCACCCGACCCACCCGTTTTCCCTTCTACCCTACCACCTGGTTTGGATCTTGAATTTACATATTTCACGTTTCAATATGTAGTTTTAGATCCTCACCTCACACCATCCCCCACCTATGAGAGTATTTTTGGTTCTACTCTCCATCGTGACACCGAGCTTGTTCCTCCATGCACACCACTTCCTTTTGGTGCTGACTTTTCCCATCGTTAGCCCCCTGGCGTGTTACGGCGCGACCAATATCATCGCCCATTCATAGAACGGTCGTGTCCTTTCTATGAGGCCCACCCCATTCCTATGTCCACACCATTTTTCCTCCCTCACCAATTAGAGCACCATTCTTATAGGGACCTAGTTGCCCTCACCTTTAAGCTCAATGCGGCCCGTGGCCGATACCTCTTCACCCTTACCCTTTCCTTTCTCACCTTTACCCTTTCCTTTCTCACCTTTACCCTAATACCCACCCGCCCATGGTCCACTGATGCTTTGCATCGCGTGATGCACTTTTCCATACAGGTTCATTGACACCTTTAGCCTTTATCCATCAAGACTAATGCTTCAGCCTTGTTTGGGGGTGATTCTTATCACCCAATTTTTCTGCCACCCCGTTCTCTCCTCGTTTATCATCTCTTTTTGGGTGAGTTCCCATCGGTCTGGATGAAGACATTAAACTTAGCGCTACTGGGTGGTAGCCCGCGTTTCTTGTACTAGTCTGATCCTGTTTGGGGGTGGTGTTTTCACATCACCCAATGCTTTGCCACGTTTTTAGACTTGTACACCTTTCATTTTTTTCTCTTATCATTTACTCAGGTTTATTCTTGGCTTCCTCTGTCCACTTCATTGGCGGTTCATTCTGGTAATCTCTTTCCTACCTTATTCTCTCAATTTTAAAAATCATTTTATCTAACATCGAGGACGATGTTCCTTTTTGTTTGGAATGGAGAAATTTATCAAAATCGTACCTGTTTTGAAATTTTTTGATTTTTGAACCTGATTTTTAAAATTTCGTGAAGTTTCTTTCATCTCACTCATTGATGTGAATTTTCAATCATCCATCTTTCAAAGTCTATGAATCAAGCTGGAGGAATTATCTTTTTATAAATAGCTTATGTAATACGTAGCAAGGCATTTTGCACCATGAATTTCTAGACTCAACAAAATTTGCGCACTTATCACGTCACTACGGTTAGAGTTGAGGAGTACTACAATTCCCAAAAGAACCTTAAGGATCACTAGTAGAGACTTTAGCTTGTGAGATTCGTGCCTTTCACCCTTTCAGAGTGTTTTATCGCAATCTCCGAGTCACAAGTTGATTCAACTTCCTTTGGGCCCGCACTTAAATTGTTATATGATCTCATTATTATTCATTTTTGGCTTGATCACTGAGAATGACATCTTTTTCAAGTTGTAAGAAACGCGTGCCTTGAAATTTATCCCGATCACTAGATTTTCATACATACACCTACCACTTTTCCCCATATCATATTCCCATTACATTCCCATTCTTTTTCATATTCCCCCCACCATCACCTATCATCTCCATATCATCTTTCATTTTCAAATAAAAGAGTGTGATTTCAAATGTAAATGTCTTCATTGTTGGTTTGAAAAGTGAGAGAAAAACAAAAAAGAAAAAAGAAAAGAAAAATAGAGAGAAAAAGAAAAGAAAAGAAAAATCGAAAAAAAGAGAGAAAAGAAAATAAAGAGAGTTTGTAGTTAGGAATAAAGACATTTTGTTCTTCATAGTACACTCTTCTCAATCATATTACATCCATCTTTTATCCATTACACATCCATCACTCATTATTCATCCATCATTTCACACATCTATCTTATCCTACTTCACCTCATACCATATCCCATTTCATTACCTCCTCACCCATTATCATCCATGTTCCCCTAGGTGTTCAGGCAAATGAAAGTCGACGTGGTGAATAACTCGACGTTCTCACTATAGTGATTAGCATTTATTCCATGAGATCACTTTTCTTTCTATATTGTTCGTTCTTTCTTATGTGTGTGTGAGACGTTTGAACTTGCTTACATTCACTCACCTCCTTACACACAAGAACGATACACTAACCCATATCTCAAGAGTTCGTTCAAGAGATATATATCCGTGATGTTTGAAGTTGAAGCGTTGATTCCTACAAGGCAATCTAGGAATTACTCTTGTGATACTCGACCCGTTTTGACTGATTCAGACTACACACGTTGAGTTCTAGGAAGGATGTGCCTTGAGTATTTACTTTGCTAAACTTTTTACACATTCTAGCTTGTATTTCTCAAAATATTTTCTCATGTGATGGATTGTGCAATTATTCTACATCTAATAAGAGATTGTCTGCCCTTCGAAATTTTTTTACAAAATAATAATTTTGTGGGTATATTCCCTGCAACCTCTTACGAGACACAACTCGTCCTGTAGGGCATCCTATAGGTTTAAAGGCTTGTTGCACATGCTAAGTGCAATCGCAAGTGCCCGCGAAAGTGGTACACTTTTGATTAATTATCTTTCTCTTTCTCTCTATCTTATTGCTCGATGATTAGCAACGCTCTGTTTGGGGGTGGTGTGATAAGCACTCAAAACTGTACAATTTATACCCCGAATGGACGTACTTTAGTTGCTAATTCTCGACAATATGAGTCTTAAGTGCTTAAATGTTTATCTTGTAGGTCAAATTGTGCATTGCAGAGTTTAAATGATTAAATCAAGACAATTGTGTGCAATATGGAGCTAAATACCCAATCCCCTAACCCTAACCTAGCACATCCTAGCCTAAGCCTACCCCGAAACCCCTGTGTGTTTGTTTGTGTCCTTTTATTATTTTTTTTAGATTTTTAGTTTGAGTTATTTTATTTTTTAGGTTTTATTTTAGATTTATTTAGGATTTTTAGGTTTTATTTTCTATTTTTATATTTTATTAGTATATTTTTATTTCATCTTTATTTTTATTAGTTATTATTTTTATTTTTATTAGGATTAGATTTTTTTTAGGATTTCATTTATTAGTTTTATTTGATTTTACATTTAATTAGAATTTTAGTTTTAGTTTTATTAGATTTTATTTTAATTTTAATTTTTATTTTATTTCTCTTCATTTTTAGTTTTAGTTTTATTTTTATTTTTAATTAGTTTTAGTTTTAGTTTTATTTTATTTAATTTTATTTTATACTTTAGTTGCTAATTTCTCTTTGGATGGGAGCTGCTGGTAATAAAGCGAGCCGTGAAGAGCTCTGCCAGTGACTCAAAGCTCCTCATAGATCTGTGAGGGAGTCTCTCGAACCACTTTTGGGCCACATCATGCAAACTCAAGGTAAAGATCTGGCACATTAGTGCGTCCCTGTGGTTCCAGAGAGTTATGGCATGCCTGTACTGCTTAACGTGATTAATAGGGTCAGTCTTTCCGTCATAGATCTTGAATCTTGAAATTGCGAATTTCTTGGGGGCTTCTTCTTATTCTATCTCACTTGATAAATGGGGATTTCATCTGGGTCCTGAGAGCTTATCGGGCTAGCTCTCTTGTCGATCTGGCACCCCGATATGCTGGGTGCTGGTCCATTTCTCTTCGGACCAAATTTCGTATGTCATCATTTCCTCGATTCGGGATCCTGCAACGGCGAGCTAGTCGTTGTTGCTCGAGTAAGTCATCATCTGATGCGTGTTCCTCGATCATTTGGGATCCGCGCTAGGGATCCTTCCTCGACTGGGAGACTTGCTCTCCTGAGGGATAGGAGTGAGGTATTAACGTCTCCTTGTGCTACGATGGAGCTCTTTTTCCATCCTTTCCAATCTCCTTTTGAGGCGATCATTCTCAGCTTCTTGCTTGCGAGCGGACTCTCCTTGCTCCTGGAGCCTTGTCTCATAGGCATCGAACAACCTGGAGATTTGCGTGGACCTGGAAGGTTTCTGACTTACCTTTGAGGCTTTCCGCTCTGGATGAGCCCTTTGATCTGAACGTCGAACTTCAGATCTGATCCTACGAGGGGCAGACTTCTCTTGGATATCCCCTGCTGGAGGGGCATTGCTACTGTGACCAGACATTCCAAATTCTTTTTTGGTGAGGGATTTCTAAAAAGAAGACTAATATTCCCACAGACAGCGCCAATTATGGTGACAATTATGTTCAGCACAAATTATCAAGAAAAGACAATCACCAAAACAAATAAAGAAAGTAAGGAATGTCAATCACACAACACAATATTTTATGTGGTTTAGCAAGAATGCCTACGTCCACGGTGGTGCTCTCAGCATTATTTCTCTATACTTCGGGGAGTGTTTTACAGAAAAGATAATACATACCCTTTTCCCCGGGCTAAGGGTTTGTTATATAAATGTTTGTTTCCGGGGAGTGGGGGTGTTGGACTCCTCCAAGTCAATTCACAAATCCTAGAATATCTCCTTACGGGATTTTAGGAATGGACTAAGTCGTAACTGAATGAGTTGGGGCGTGAGGCCCCCAGACTTTGAGCCGTAATTTATTAGGCTACTCGTCTGGGCCCAAGATGATAAATCGAGGTACCCACACTTAGCATTAACTTTCAAACCATGAAAAAAACTAAAAATCCTTTTCATTTTGTCATGACCTAACGTCTCTCCCTAATAAATCATTGAGCCTCAGACCTTCTTATAAGAATTTCGGCCAAGCTGAGTGGGGTAAGTTCCATAGACCTTCAAAATCCCCCTAATAATTAGGTATAGGGGAAGAAACATACCCACTCCCATAGAAGACTAGGAGATCGAAATATCCCCATCATGCACCATTTTGTAGGTCCTCTCAGATCTCTTAGTAATCTTACAAGGTATGCTAAAACGGATGTTGTAAGAAACCCTATATTCAATAAGCTCTTTGGAAGTAATGTTGTAGGGATAGTTCACTGCGTTTGTGCTTGTTGGTTCATAAAATCTCTTACCCAAGGACGAGATCTCTTCATATGATTTTAAAGGAACAATAATGGGGGAGATAGCAAGTAGAAGAAAAGAGTGGATTGAAAAAATATATTCATGTGTTACCTCACGAGTAGTGGATATGGCTGACTCGGATGAAGTCTCATTTTCTCAAATTCTTCCCCTTGTCACTCCTCGTGCAAAAATAAGGATTTTAAAGGCCATATATTTAGGTTTTCTGTATTGAAGATCAAAGGAAGGAAGATGAGCATAACTTATAGATTCGAAGGGGTCGGACTCAATGACTTTAATTTTGTTTTTGGAAGTAACCTCCTTGACTAGAAGTTAAACCACCTCAAAATGAGTAGGTTGGAGAGGAATAGGGAAGGGATACTCGAGTTAATCTCATGAAATCTATTCAACACTCTTTTAAGCCATAATATAGTTCTGAGGTTATGTAAAAAGGTAGAAAAATGAAAGGGCCTCTTCTCATGTTGAGAAAAAATCAGAAAGAACCCCTAAAATCTACAAAAGCCAACTCAAATCGAAACCTACAATTCAACCACCAAATCTTCGCAAACACTGTATTACCAAACAACAGGAATCAAACCCATTGAAATGTGAAAATGTAAAAATTCCTAATATTTTGTAAGAACCAAAGAAAAACACCCTAATTGATAAATATATTGAAATAAGTGAGAAAACATACAGAAAAGGATACCTATAATTTTCGGGATATAGGAAAAAGAACGATGGTGGAAAATGCATGACAATAAGATCCTATCTACCAAAATTAGGATAACTAAATAAAGAAGGGAGTTATCACAATATCTTCCTTTATGTAACACTTGAATAATTAAAGTGGTAAAATGAGAAATCAAGGAGATGAAGGGTTTAAAAAGAAATAACAGCTAATGCTATAACTAGCATTTGAAATATTAAAAATAGTTCAAAACTATACATAAGCTGAATGAGAAGCATGCATCATAATGATGAGATGACACACCAGATGGAGATTGACACGTGGTTAAAATGTCAAATTTCACAAGTCCATTGGGTCCGCACGGTATAAGGGAAAATAGTTGAACCGATCATGAACTCCACATAATATAACTAGCATTGGAAATATAAAAAATAGTTCAAAACTATGCATATGCTGAATGAGAAGCATGCATCATAATGATGACATGACACACCAGATGGAGATTGACACGTGGTTAAAATGAAAATTTTCACAAGGTCATTGGGTCCGCACGGTATAAGGGAAAATAGTTGAATCGATCATGAACTCCACATAATACTTTGTCTAGTCCAACTGTACGCAACCCCCTAGAAGAGTTTATCCTTCAAGAGAATGAAGATGCTCCCTATTTTATGGATTAAATATTGGGATAAATTTGTTTGCCCTAAATATGATATGACCCATGAAGGAATCTGATGATGACACTTGTCATAGCCATCAATCGATCCCATTAGTCTAGATTATTATAATGCGGATGAGATCCTAGGGCCAGCCTCGGTTAAGGTTAGCCTCATCCAGCCGAGATAAAGACTAGTGTTAAGTGGTAAATCCCATTTGATAACATCTTTATAATGCGAGCCACGTGACTAGATGACGACAACAAGAGGGGAATGTGCAGCATGAGAAATATTTGAAGATATTCCCTAATGTTCAGTAACTAAATAGTAATTATTCATTTCTCTCCATCAAAAGCGTGATCTCACCTGATTCTATAAAGCTAAGACTTATGTTCTAGGAACCACACTCTCTCCCCACTCAAACACTATAAATAGAAGCCTTATTATCCTTTAGTTAGGAGAAAAAAATCAGTATCGTCATGCTGCTAAAGTGAAATGAGAGTTGATATACCAATATGTGACCTCGTCTCGGCTCAAGACGACTTCACAAAATGCACTCTTTCAAGAAATCACGTACCATCTATCTCAGTCTCGTCCAAGACCGGTCTGAGATCCCATGCCACCTCAATGGGCCTATTTTTTTGTCTCGTCTACCTTAGGAAAAATGAGGCCACATCGGCTTGTTCATATGCTCATCTTGTGCTGAATTGAGTCAGCCAAGACTCTACGCAAGAAGTGCCAACATGTGATTAAGCAGTACCTCACTGGTATCATACTCGTCCAGGCCAACACTTCATCCCATCATGGCACGTTCGACATCTAACAGAGCGCGTGGAATAGAGCACGCATGTGAGAGTGTACATGGGCTGCGAGCCCCATGTGGATAAAATCGTTGCAACAACATCTTCCTCACGTGTGAAGAATATCTCACAATCATTATTTACATACATAAATAATAGGTGCAGCATGGTAATGGTCGCTTCGTATTGTAAATGGCCCATGCAAGCCTAGGGTGCGCATGGCATCACCCCAGCCATATAAATACCTACCTCCTTCTAATTTTAGAAGAATTTCTAATTCACCACCCTACTGAAACTCTGCTAAATTCATCGCATAGAGAGAGAAAGATTGAGTGTTCTATATCCCAAGGCTATTAGTGCCCTTTTAGTGGACTTCACACACACTCACATAGTGGAGTAGGCCCAGATTGACTGATCACTTGCATTTTGTGTTATCTTCCTCTTTGCCTCATCTCCTTGTGCAGAAATATCTAATTAAACTCCATTAATACACTAGTTTAACCTTACATATTACATTGATTTGGTGATATCAATTATGGTATCATTAATATGGCATCATATGTGGGAATGAAGTATATCTTCTTCCTCATCTTTGTTTAGCTTATACTAAATGAATTCTCTGGTGGTGATCCAGCTCCATGAAGGTGGGCCTGTATCACCATTGAAGGAGATCCTGTTAAGACTCTCAATATTTTCTTCAGATTCTTAGCTCCTCCAGTTCACCGGAGATATGGACTATGATATGTCTTTGGGCATTAGCCCAAGCTCTAGAAAAACCCCACCCTAGTCATAAATGGCTGAGGTGGCGATGACACTGCGCTCATTGGTGGCCATCCAACAAAAGATCCAAAAAAAACTTGTCGCATTCATCCTGAACATTATGGTTTGACCTGTCGGCTCCGTAGATGAGATGATAACTCCGGCCTCTAGGGAATACCATCCAAATCCAGAGGCCAAAGGACCACACCAGGCCTTGCACAAAGAGGTGCCTCCACATCAAAGGCATAGAGATGTGGTCGACCCTAAGCGATTACGCCTGGGGAGGCCGAGTCAAGAATTCCATGATGATGAAGATGATCAATGTGATGGTGAGGATAATAGAGAGTATTGGGAGCCTTACTAAATCTTTGGAAATACTGTGCGTCTAATTTAGCCCAACAGGGGACATAATGGTAGATCGAGCCGAGACTATAGGCCATGGTCATCATCTTTACACAAGCTAAGCAAAGGGACAACCTTTGATAGGCTTGTCTCAATAGAAGATGACTTGAAAAATTGCCTCTCCAGATCTTGAAGTATCGCTGGTTCCAAAAGGAATGATAGATGTGGCTACCATAGGTATCCACGAGGCCTAGACAAGGAACAGTGAGAAGTGAATAGCCGATAGAGAATGGCTGCAAGAGAGCTTTCAGTTCATCCAGCTGATAGAGAATGGGCTGGAGATAATGTTGTTTAGGCCTAGAGAAAGGTTGCAGTTATGGCCAAGAGGCCTTGGAAAGATTCCATACAATGATTGAAGGATAAGATAGGGGATATACTAAAGATCTGAGACCCTTTGCGGAGGGGCTACACTGAAGACTCCACCTTTATGGAAAAAATTAGGAGTTATCTAACCCCAGCAAAGTTCAAACCGCTGATGGTCACACCTAAATATGATGGGAGAACTAATCCCATCCATCATGTGGAGATGTATCAATCCACTACTGATATTTACTCGGTCTCGAACGAGATGAGGTGTCGGGCCTTCTCCAGCACACTTACTATTGTCTCTCATTTGTGGTTCACCTGTCTCCCCAAAAACTCAATAGAAAATTTCAAGCAATTGGTAGGGAGGTTCATAGATAATTTTTTCTTCAGAGTGAAGCCTCAAAATAAGACGCCATGCTTGTTATACTGTAAGAACGGAAAGATTGAATGTCTGAGGGAGTACATAGCCCGATTTCACAAACATAAATTAAAAGTCAAAGATTATGAAGAAAGAATTTATATGACCTCCCTGATGGGAAGATTGTAGAAAGGAAAACTCCTATGGAAGCTCATCGAAGATCTTCCCGAATCCATGGCCGAACTCTTGGCTATGGTCGGGAAGGTTATGAATGCGGAGGAAGCAATGTATGCCAGAGGAGACGATGAGAAAGGAGTAAGAAGTGGAATTAAATTCCATATGTGAAAGGGTAAAGATGGAAAGAAGAGGTCGATGAACAAAAAGTTTGTTGATTATACCCCGCTGATAGTCACCTATGAGAACATTATGAATGAGATAAAGAATTATCAATCTCTGAGATGGTCGAAAAAGTTGAGAGCTCCTCCTCACAAGAGGAACAAGAATTTGTGGTGTGAATTTCACTAAGATAATGGCCATAAAATGAACATATGCTTCGCTCTCAAAGACGAAATTAAAAAAATATTGAAGTCTAGAAAGTTGAGGAAGTGCGTAGATAAGAGAAGTTCAAAGGGTGGCCGAGATGACACTCGGAATAAGAGGAATGATAAATGCAAGCCTGATGTTCCATCTAACCAAGACGGCGATGCCTCAAATGATGAAAATAAAGCAGACCTAGAACTGCCACCTCCAATCGCCGATCCTAAAGGTCGGCTTCACATAATTTCTCTTAGAGTTAAAATGATTTATGGAGGACTTACAGGGGGTGGAAAGATCATGTGGAAGAAGCCAAAGCTTTCCATCTAAAGCCCAAAGAGGTGCACTCGACAACTATTGAGATGAAGAAGGTGAAGATAACAAAAGTTTATATGAATACCTTGATTATTAGTTTCTCGAGGTTGGATTTTAAGGGGATATTAGCCCCACATGATGACCCGTTGGTGGTCACCATCTTGGTGCATGGTATGAATTCCCCAGGATATTGGTCGATAGTGGCATCTCGATCGATGTGATGTTCTGGAATTGCAATAAGGGCCTGGGGTTAAGAAAGAAGAGATTGATCCCATACCATTAACCTCTCATTGGTTTCAGTGGAGAGAAGATGTAGCCTTTAGGAATATACAAGATGGAAGTTAAAATGGGGAACAGCTGGTCAAAATGCCTCACAAAGAAGATCAATTTCTTTGTTATGGATGAGAACATCTACTCAGCCTACAATATAATTCTGGGATGAATATCCCTCAAGGGGTTTAAGGTTGTGCCCTCAACAATTCACTAGATGATTAAATTCTTAACTCCGTTTAGAGTAAGGGAAGTTCAGGGTGACGAAGTTGTGGCACGTGAGTGTTACCTCAAATTAGGTGCAGAGAGAGAGGCATGTAAGAGGGCCATTACAACTTACAACACTGAAACTCTCGGCCCTAGAGTTGAGACCAGTCTAAAAAAGGGCAAAGCCGCCAAGGAGGTAGAATCCATTATCCTCAATGTGGACGAGTCAAAAAAAATAATCTAAATTGGAAAGGACATAAAGAAAGAGATTAAATAATAGTTAATTAAACTGCTGAGGAATAGGAAAAGCATTTTTTCTTAGAGCTATGAGGATATGCCTAGAATTAATCCTAAGGTCCTCTATCATAAGCTCAATGTGGTAGAGGATGCAAATCCGGCCAGACAAAGATAAAGAGTGTACTCTAGAAAGAAGTACGATGTTATCAGAGCAAAGGTGAACAAGTTGGATTAAGTCGACTTCATCAGGGAAGTTACCTACCCTGAATGGTTGGAAAATGTTGTCATCATCCCCAAGGCCAACTATAAGTGGAGAATGTGCGTTGATTTCACGGACTGGAATAAGGCATGCCCCAAAGATAAGTTTCCCCTATCAAGCATAGACTGGATGGTTGATGCCATGGCCGACCATAAATTAATGAGTTTTATGGATGCCTATTTAGGATATAATTAGATATTCATGGATTTGGACGATGTTGAGAAGACATCATCCATTACAAACAAAGGGACATACTACTATAAGGTCATGACTTTCATCCTGAAAAACGCTGGGGTGATATATAAGAGATTTTTAAACAAGATGTTTGAAGAACAGATAGGGAAACCCATGGAGGCATATGTTGATGACATGATGATGAAGAGTCTCAAGTTCGACACTCATATGTCTGACCTTGAGCGAATTTTTGATACCATAGATGAGTATCGAATGAAAATTAACCCCTCCGAGTGTGTTTTCGACCTGGGGAAGGTAAGTTTTGGGGTTTTATTATGAATTAGCAGGGAATTGAAGCTAACCCCGAGAACATTAAATCTCTGACGGAGATGAAGACTCAAAAATCCATAAAATATGTTCAAAGGTTGACTGGACCGGAAGAAGCATTGAACAGATTCATATCCAGAGTTACTGATAAGTGTTTCCCATTTTTCAAGGTGCTGAGGAAAGCCTTTGAGTGGAAAGAAGAGTGTGAGAGAGCCTTCCAGGAGTTTAAGGCTCATCTCGGCTCACCACTTTTGTTATCTCGACATGTTCAAGGTGAGAGGTTATATATGTATCTGTGTCTATCCTCGATCCTCACGGTGGGAGAGCATCCCATTTGATCATGTGCGTCCCTCTCGAGAGGGCTTCAGCCGGCGTCATTGATGAGGTGAAAAATGTAGAGAGATGGAGTCTCCATTCTATTTTACTCAAAATAAACAACAGAAAAGGGAGCCATCCTGAAGGACAACATCCAAATACATACTGCTACATACAAAAACAAAATGATTCGAAAACGGGTCGGGAGGCTAAGTTACGAAATGGGAAGGTGTTAGGCACCCATTCCGCCCTTACGATCTCTCATGGGTTGTTGTTATTTTCCTTTATTTCCCCGTGATATGTGTGCATGTGTATACATAGTGGATATAGGAATCATTGACTTGTATTATGGAAGAGATAAAGTGAGTCATCCGTAGGAATGTTCCTAAGAATAATATTAGAAAATAGGATTTACGCGATTATCCTCGCGTTGATCGTTATAACGGAACGATAACGCACATGGAATAATACGCCACTAAGAATAAATATATGTATATGTAAATATATATAATTTAAGAGAATTGAGTTTAAAGAATATAGAGAAAATAAAAAATGAGAGAAAAGTAGGAATAGGACTCAAGTCACGAGTTTTACCCTGAGACGCCTACGTAGCCTATAGAGGCATCAAAGTCAATGTAGTTCGCATGCAAAATGAGGGGTGGGATTTATCCCATAAATATAATTGGGGACTTCTCTTATATGTGTGTGTGTGTGTGTGTGTGTAAAAAAGTGTTTTAGTTGTTGAAAAGCCAAGAATTACGTGTGATAATTGATTAACTTCGCAACTTTCTAATATTGCACACTTATTTAATTTCAGCCCTAAACATGCATCTAAGGTGCGTGTGTCAATCCATAAATAAATAAAGCAAGTGACACAAAAAATATGCTGAGACACAGAATTCAGGAAAAAACCCCTTTCAGGTAAAACCTTTATTTCACTATGAATATACAAGCCGCAACTTACAATTACATAGAGAAATCTGCAATGGATTAACGCGCATCCAACCCACAAAGACACGCAGTCTTCAACTCAGCAAGAGAATACACGCAGCACCCTCCAAGGACTCGCAGCCCAAACAACGAAGAAAGAACCGCAGCTCTCCTTAATGACACGCAGCCATAAAACTTTGTAGAGACTCCCTTAGCAATGACAAGCAGCCCTCGATTGCAAAGATCTCTCCACAAAGATGAACAACAACAAAGTTTATGTTCTAGGGTTCCAAAAGATTCACAAAAGTAATTGGGATTTTTGTGTGTGAATCAAAAAGATGTTTGGCACATCAAAAATTGAAATATTGTTGTGTTTGTACTCTTAAAAACGTTTTCTCAAAGACTTGAAGAAATACACCATCGGAATAGTTATATATATAGGAAATATAAGATGGTGGATAAAAATCTGACGGAACTGCTCGAGTTTATCCCAGGCAGACCGGTCCGGCTAGGAGGCGGATCGGTCCGACCTCGAATCGGTTCTTTTAAAATATGGCTCCATCGGTTCGCATTCGATCCGGGGTCTACTGGACCTCGAGCAAGGCGGATCGGTTCGGGTAGAGGGTGGATCGGTTCGGTAGCGGATCGGTCCGGTAGGGAGGCGGACCGGTCCGGTTTCCCCAGAAAAATAAATGCCTCATTTTGCTTGAAAAAACTTACTTCTTATTTTTATAAAAAACATTTTATAAAAATTTCCCAATACTAAATATGAACTTTAAGGAACGTAAAAACAAAAATTTTACCAAGTTCATTCTTGCAGAGGATATGATGTTGAAGACACTTTGATATTCGGATCCGTTGTTGTAGATGCGATCTTGAGTTTCTTCAACGGTGTAACGGCGTACGACATATAAATTGATAATGGACAAAAATGTCCTTACAAATCTCCCCCTATGCCTATGCCGGTACATACATAAAAAAAATATCCGAATTATCAACTAATGACCTATACAAATCTACCCTCCCATGAACCCTAAAGATGGAAAGATACAAAGATATAAATCTTCATCGTTTGTTCTTCAATCTTCAACAATCATCAAATCTCAAAACTTTTCTCATCAGGGTGTGCAACATATTGATTTTCAATCTTCATACCTACACACATGAGACAAAGCAAATACCACGTGACATATCGAGTTTGAAATGAGATAAACATGGATATCAATATATGATAAAAACATAAGCTATATCTAAAAAAAAAAACTCCCCCATCAAAAAAAAACTCCCCCAAAATTCAAACTCCCCCATAATATGATAATTCTTTCTCCCCCTTTTTATGATGTCCCCAAATAGACAAATGAGAAGAATGAATCAAATAAGCAAAATCGGGGTGTCACTGTATACAAAAATAAGATACCAATTTGAACAAATATGATACAAAAATCACACCATGGATTTAGACTCAAGCAACCAAGTCTTGGAAACGGAATGTATGGGTGTGAACACATTCGATAGGTAAATCAACTCAATCAATCATATGTGCACGATGCATACGTGTACTCCTAACGAATGAACATCAAAGGTATCCTTAGGTGTAAAAGTTTGTTGAATTTAGATGACATCGTCTTATGCAAATCAACAAATCAAAGTCAAATGATTTCCACACCAATAACGTCCAAAACTATATAGCGCATTTTCAAGAATTTCAAGGACGTGCAAACCCGTTTTAAATTCTCCAACCAAACTCCCTCATATATATTTTCTTTTAGAGGTAATCTAAATTCTCAAACTTTGGAGAATTGGTGCAAAACCTAAATGGCCCATAATTTGGCATGAATTTCTTTTTTATTGCCTTTCAATTTTTTTTTTCGGGATCTTTTAACCTCTTTGGACCTCGGATAATAAAATTCCTCAATTTTTAGGTCCCTTTTAACGGTGGCTTTTGCGCAAAGGATAGATAATTACCTTTCGCAGCCCCTCCCCATTTTTCAAACAAAGCACACAAACTCACAAAATGGTTTTTATATGCACAATTTCCTTATCAAAATATATCGCGCTTGGTTCGTTTTAAGGACAGGATTGAAGTGAAAACACCCAACCAACACGTGATAAGACAAGCACAATAATCAAACAAATCCGTGCATGTGTGCAATAAAGGAAACATGAGTCAAACATGTAGGAAATAACACTTAATTACATCTTAATGACTCCAAAAATTATAAAGCACATGGATGAATTGACCTATTGTCTCAAAACACTATCAAATAGTCACATGAAAATAATGGAATAATCTTGTGACTCGGTCATCCTAAGTGTCCATCCATAAACGGTGCAACAAAAAAAATATATACAAAAATGATACATACTAGCAATAGGCAAACAATGACATCATGAAAACCACCCTATGCTAGTAAACAAGTCAAACCTCAATCATTAGGTGCGGAGGGGTTTTCCAAAGGTGGTGACAACTTATGAAAAACCTCCATCAGTTCTTGTGAAGTTTTGACTAAAAACTTAACTTGCTCTCCTAAATGTGCAAACTCTCTCATGTAGTCTTCGGGAGCATGTAAAGTATCATGTGTGGGTGCATGTGTGCCAGAAACACGTGTAGAAGCAAAACGTGACACATACCCCAACTTAAAGCAAAATTCCCTAAGGTGTCCTCTCCTTTTTCAACGTGAGCAAACATAAATAGGCCTAGGAACACCTCTCTCAAAAACTCTAGGACGTACTTTCCTAAAAGGAATGGTACGCCTAGGTGGGTTAGGGTGAGACACATGTGAAACTGTCACTAAAGTGGGAACCGGTTCGGGTGCTAATTGGGAAGAAGAAGCACCGTCATGACTTATTCCTAACTTCTCACCTTTACCCTTAAGAACCACCTTTTCAACCTTCTTAGGTGCGTTCTCAAACTTGACTTTGACCACCCTGGCACGTTCGAGATCACTCTCGAGTTGGGATACACGTGTCGTCAGACTAGACAACGTGTCGGCCAAATCACACTTCTCCTTTCTCAAAACCTCATTCTCTTTCTCCAAATCTAAAACCCGACGACCTAAATCCCTATTATACCTTTTTGTTTTCAAGGTCTCGGTGTACAACTCTCTAAAAGCTTTTTGGAGCTCACTATCATCTCCACTTTCACTCTCACTTTCTCCCTCACTTAAAGCGCTCAAACCATCACTATCACTTTCGTGTGCACTATTGGGGGACAAGGTGGGTGTGCTCACACGACTAGAAAAAGCTACAAACTTCTCACCACTAGTCTCATCACCCTCACCTTCACTACTATCACTAAGTGTGGCGGGCATAGCTACTTTCTTTCCTTTCTTTCTAAGCCACGTAGGACACTCAAACGACTTATGTCCCTTACCCCCACATTCAAAACAAGTGACGTTCTCAAAATCTTCCTCACACTCCTCATCGGATTTATTCTCTTTTTCCCTCTCACCACTTTCTTTGGCCTTTCCTTTCTTTTTATTTTTCTCAAAAAAATTCTTTTTATTGGAAGAATTATTTTTGTTCATGTTGAGAAATTTTTTAAAATTTTTCGCAAACAAGGCCATATCATTAAAATCAAAATCTCCCTCAGAATCTGACTCACAAACTGTTTCTTTCTTTTTCTTAAAATGAGTCTTTAAAGCAATGCCTTTATCCTTAGCCTTAATGGTTTTGGGAAACATGTCAATCTCATAGGTTTGAAGATCTCCTACAAGTTCTTCCAACTTAAGTGATTTCAAATTTCCCAAAGAGTTCAAAACAGTGACTTTAGGAATAAAGCGTTTTGGGAGAGATCTCAAGATCTTTTTAACGACATGCGTGTTATCAATCACTTCACCCAAATTAAAATATGTGTTAACAATGTCCGACAATCGTGCATAAAAATCATCAAAGCATTCGGACTCAGACATGGTGATAGTCTCAAATTGGGTGGCCAAATTTTGTAATTTTGACTCTTTAACCGCGTTCGTACCCTCATGTGTCAATTTCAAAACATCCCAAGCCTCTTTAGACGTGGTGCACGTCATAATTCGGCGAAACTCATCAGGAGAGACAGCTCCAGAAATAGCACTCAGACCACGGGAATTAAAATTGGACAATTTATAATCATCTTCAGTCCAGGCTGACACGGGTTTTAAAGTGGTGATGTTATTAACAGTGACCGTGGGAGGAGTCAGACCATTTTCGCAAAGCAACCAAACACGCTCGTCAATAGATTTTAAAATCGATTTCATACGAGCTTTCCAGTAGGCATAATTAGACCCGTCAAAAATAGGCATCTGATTATATAAGTGCTCCATGGGAAAAATTGCGATTTTTCACAAAACTGATTTAAAAAAAATCAATATCACACGATTTTGCGGAAAATAGGAATACGCAATAAATTAGCACAACCCGCTCTGATACCAATTTGAAAAGCCAAGAATTACGTGTGATAATTGATTAACTTCGCAACTTTCTAATATTGCACACTTATTTAATTTCAGCCCCTAAACACGCATCTAAGGTGCGTGTGTCAATCCATAAATAAATAAAGCAAGTGACGCAAAAAATATGCTGAGACACAGAATTCAGGAAAAAACCCCTTTCAGGTAAAACCTTTATTTCACTATGAATATACAAGCCGCAACTTACAATTACATAGAGAAATATGCAATGGATTAACGCGCAACCAACCCACAAAGACACGCAGTCTTCAACTCAGCAAGAGAATACACGCAGCACCCTCCAAGGACTCGCAGCCCAAACAACGAAGAAAGAACCGCAGCTCTCCTTAATGACACGCAACCATAAAACTTTGTAGAGACTCCCTTAGCAATGACACGCAGCCCTCGGTTGCAAAGATCTCTCCACAAAGATGAACAACAACAAAGTTTGTGTTCTAGGGTTCCAAAAGATTCACAAAAGTAATTGGGATTTTTGTGTGTGAATAAAAAACGTTTTCTCAAAGACTTGAAGAAATACACCATCGGAATAGTTATATATATAGGAAATATAAGATGGTGGATAAAAATCTGACGGAACTGCTCGAGTTTATCCCAGGCGGACCGGTCCGGCTAGGAGGCGGATCGGTCCGACCTCGAATCGGTTCTTTTAAAATATGGCTCCATCGGTTCGCATTCGATCCGGGGTCTACTGGACCTCGAGCAAGGCGGATCGGTTCGGGTAGAGGGCGGATCGGTCCAGTAGCGTATTGGTCCGGTAGGGAGGCAGACCGGTCCGGTTTCCCCAGAAAAATAAATGCCTCATTTTGCTTGAAAAAACTTACTTCTTATTTTTATAAAAAAACATTTTATAAAAATTTCCCAATACTAAATATGAACTTTAAGGAACGTAAAAACAAAATTTTACCAAGTTCATTCTTGCAGAGGCTATGATGTTGAAGACACTTTGATATTCGGATTCGTTGTTGTAGATGCGATCTTGAGTTTCTTCAACGGTGTAACGGCGTACGACATATAAATTGATAATGGACAAAAATGTCCTTACAGTTGTGAGAAAAATGAGAACACTGTGAGAATTCCCGTTTGGAATTTATGAGGAAATCCCCTTTTTCTTATTTTTTTGAGTTTTATTTATATGAAAATAAGAGATGTGAAATAATACTAGATAAAAAGTATATTAATATATGTGAGATGAGAGATGATAGAATAAAAGTGCTAAGTAATAAGACAAGTTAATGCGAATTTAGGGGAATTTAAAGAGAGAGTTGAAAGATTTGGACCTTCGTGGAGATCTTAAGCTTGATCTTGGATATTAAAGAGAAGACCTGGCCCTTGGATGATGATGGAGGGTACTTAATTCACCAAGTTTGATGAAAATGGTGAAGGTTGGAAATGGCTTTGGATGTGGAAATCACGTTGACTTCGAGAGGGACTTTCTGAGCTTGCTGAGAGTAATGGATCTCTGATTTTTCTCCTATTTGAAATGAGGTTAGGCCCTCCTTTTTATAGGCCCAGGTCATTGCCGATTGGAATAGCCCTTGTCCTACCAATTGGCAGGTGTGTTTAGGCACACTACCGATAGGTAGGGTTTGGAACCTATCGTTTGGCAGTCTCTTTTAGGTTCCTTCAGAAAATCGATCATAGAGAGCAAACCATTGATCTGAATCACGCAAGGGGTGAACTATTGGAAAGGTAATTCAGTGACCTTCGAAAGCCATTGGACTATTCCCGGGTCCGGGAGTTGACTTTGGGTCAAATGTGGCTCAAAAACGTTCGTTGGTCCTTTGGATGGGGAATTATTGGACGCAAATGGATCGTTCATCCGCATGGTAAGTTAGAATCACACATGGAATGGACCGTTAGAAAGGTGAGGAGATGTACTTAGACACTACAAAGAGTTTGACCCGGTTCAGGGAGTTGACTTTGGTCAACCAGGGACTAGAAGCGTTCGGTGGTCTTTTGAAGTAAAACAGATCGTTCGTTCGTGCTGTAAGTCAGAATCACACACGAGGTGGGACGTTGGAAAGGGGTTTCAGTTCCCTTAGAAGATTCATTCAATCTTGATCGAGCTAAAGAGTTGAATTTGGTCAAACGGAGCTTAGGAGAGTTTGGTGACCTCTGGATCGAGTTTTGGGGGAAAATGGGTCGTTCGTCCGCTCCGTAAGTCAGAATTATGCACGGGATGGACCGTTGGAAAGGAGATTCAGTTCCCTTCGAAGATTCATTTAGTATCATTCGAGCTGAAGAGTTTAACTTTTGGTCAAACGAAGCCTAGAAGTGCCCGATGGTCTTTAGGTTAATACCCGGGGTATGGCTTGGGTTTGTAATGATGAAGGGAGGTGCTAGGGACCTAAGGAGAGGTTAGGGGGTATTAGAATGTGGTGTCTATAGAGCCCCTCGATGGGTGAGTTTGGAACAAATGATAGCCGTAAAATAGACACCATATGATGCTTTTGAAAGAGGATGACTGGAGGGTCGAGGTCGATTCTGAGGACATAAGGATGAGGATGATCGATTTTGTCGGTCGAAGCCAATTCTGAGGGCTTATAGATGAGGGTGATCGATTATGTGGGTCGAAACCAATTTTGAGGGATTGGAGATGAGGGTGACTAATTCTGGGGGTCGAACCCAATTCTGAGGGCTTAAAGGGGTATGTTGGGTGTGGTCTTAAAGGAAAGATTTAGGTCAATTCCGAGGACCTACAGCAATGATGGGGGTGACCAATTCTGCGGTTCGATGCCAATTCTGAAGGCTTAGGTTGTGATGACCAATTCAGTGGGTCGAAGCCAATTTTGCGGGCTTAAGGTGAGATGACCAATTCTGCAGGTCGAAGCCAATTCTACGGGCTTAAGATGAGATGACCAATTCTGCGGGTCGAAGCCAATTCTGTGGGCTTAAGG
Source organism: Sambucus nigra (assembly GCA_949130495.1). Taxonomy (NCBI): domain Eukaryota; kingdom Viridiplantae; phylum Streptophyta; class Magnoliopsida; order Dipsacales; family Adoxaceae; genus Sambucus; species Sambucus nigra. Next base: position 252,167,094 of record OX422210.1, read on the forward strand.
TGAGATGACCAATTCTGTGGGTTGAAGCCAATTGTACGGGCTTAAGTTGAGGTGACCAATTCTGCGAGTTAAAGCCAATTCTGCGGGCTTAAGGTGAGGTGACCAATTCTGTGGGTCGAAGCCAATTTTGCGGACTTAAGGTGAGATAACAAATTCTGCGGGATTAAGGTGAGATGACCAATTCTGCAGTGAGATGACCAATTTTTCAGGTCGAAGCCAATTATGTGGGCTTAAGGTGAGATGACCAATTCAGCGGGTCGAAGCCAATTCTGTAAGCTTAAGGTGAGATGACCAATTCTGCGGGTCAAAGACAATTCTGAGGGCTTAAAGGGGCATGATGGGGATGGTCTTAAAGGAAAGATTTAGGTCAATTCTGAGGACCTACAGCAATGATGGGGGTGACCATTTCTGCAGGGCAAAGCCAATTATGCAGGCTTAAGGTGAGATGACCGATTCTGCAGGTCGAAGCCAATTCTGTGGGCTTAATGTGAGATGACCAATTCTACAAGCATAAGGTGAGGTGACTAATTCTGCGGGTCGAAGCCAATTCTATGAGATTAAGGTGAGGTGACCAATTCTGTGGGTCGAAGCCAATTATGTGGGCTTAAGTTGAAATGACCCCGGGGAACTCTGTTGGGGAAATTACCTCATGATTTTGATTTGAACTGGGGAGCTGATTGCTGGGGAAATCCTTGTGTGCCTTCTAGATACATTACCGAGGGAGTGACCAATTTGATGCTGGGGAAATGATTAGGTGGTTCAGGGTTTGGACGCATTTCTCGGGGAAAATTGAGACCTTTGGGTAATAGGAGATGATCCTGAAGTTTTGGACGTTGTCGGGGGGAGATTCGCTTGTCTTTTGAGAGTTCCACTGGGGAAATAGGGGTTCTTCTTGAGGAAGTGAGAATTATCCTTGGTTAAAATGTTCTAAATCCTTTTCGGGATTTTTAGGAATTTTCTGAGGATTTTTGAGGTCTTTTGGTATTTTTGGGGAATTTCTGTACGAAAATTTAAGGGAGGTGCCGGTCGGCATGGTATAGAGGGTGCCATTCGGCAATGGCACGAACTTTTGGACTGCCTCAAGAAGGTAAAAGGTCAGCGCTGATTAGTAGGTTGGGGTGCAGTGCCGATCGGCATGACCTTTGGCATCCTATATAAAGGGGGGGGGGTTCCCCTTATTTTTCACAGCTTCTTGCCTTCTTTTTTTCTGCAATTTTCTTCTGCCAATCATTCTAGCATTTCGATCTCTAAAAAATGGCCGCTTTTGTGAGCACTGTAGTATACCGGGAATGGTTGGATATTGATGACTGGGCAAACGTGGAGTGGAGGGCCAGGCGCCTCCTGCTTTAGGGAGAGAAAACTCTTTTGACGCATGCGATCCGGTTGCATATGAGCGGACCTGGCTGCGGGAGCCATCACGTCATTGCTCTTCGAGGGTGGTGAACCCTGGTAGTTATATAAGTAAAATGACTTTTGGCATTCTTTATTTTTTGTGGTTTTCCTTTTTTCTTGGATCCTGACAAGGTCTTTCTCTTTTGGGAGTCTGATGTTTCTTTTTCGAATATGCGTGCCCGTGGGACGACGGGGCTTAAGGATGTTTGGGAGCATCTACCACCTGTGGTGCGTTGGTTGGTATCCTCAGCAGGCTTTGGGAGGTTGGCGTATGTGCTAGATGAGACGCCTCGTTCGATGGCAGTCTTATGCGCTCTATGGGAGAGGTGGTGGGACACTACCCACACTTTTCATTTTGGTTCTGGGGAAATGACTGTGACTCCCATAGATGTGCAGCAGCTGCTGGGGCTGGATTATGATGGAGAGCAGATAAAGGTGGATCGCTCTTTGCGGGTGAGGCCAGAAGCGGTGCGTGCGACACTTGGTGATGTGGGGGAGGATAGTTTCTGGGGACTCCATTCGTCTGTCACTACAAAAGGATGTTTTGCTGGGCAGGGTGATTGATGTGGAGGACAGGATGCAGGAGAGGTAGATGGCCTGATTATTTATTTTTCTAGTGTTGGGGGGATTTCTGGTGGCGTCGAGAGACGACGTTGTCCACTTATGGTTTTTGCCATATCTAAGGATGTTTTCGAACATCCCTCTATATGACTGGGGGAGCCTGAGTTTGGCGAACCTTTATTTTTCCTTGGATGCATTCAGTCGGTGTTGTCGGTAGTCTTTCACTAGATCCATGTATCTTCTTGAGGTATTCTTTTAATTTCGTGCATTTTACTTTCATGCATTTGCATTTTCCTTATGCATCTCTTATTTATTGTGAAATTTTTTTCTTTGGCAACATAGTTCTATGAGGTGATCGGGTGTAATACCCAGCTGATTACCTTGAAGGACAAGACCACTGGGGATTTTTTCTAGTTGCATCGATGGCGCAAGACCAATCGGCAGTCAAGGAGGTCTCTCTCTCTAGAGGCGGTGCGTCAGGTCTTGAATGTCCGAACCGGTGATAGGGTAAGACTTTTTTCTTCTTCAGTCTAAGACCTTTGGGTTCTCTGATTCTATGTTTCCTTATATTTTGCTGGGGATTTTTTAGGTGACCTTTGACCCATGGGGGATGACCGTTCAGGATACGGGGTTGACTGTAGTAAATGCGCAGATGAGGCGTTTGCTGGCGCAAGAGTTGGCCACTCTTGGTATCTCAGGGAGAGGGTGGTCCGAGAGATTTTTTAGGGGGAGGTGGTGGTGCCACCTGCGAGACCCCCTATGTCTATGTGGCAGGAGCGGCTACTTCCGGAGGATGCGAAGATTGCAGCGATGATTGGCGAGTCCTATCTGTTGTACACCGATACGCCTGTGCAGTATGATTATATGGACTTAGCTGATGGCACCCAGCATATATGATACACTATCCTTCCCTCCTGTGGGTTTGAGTCGGCCAGTGGGGTCCTCCCACAGCGATGGCGGTGACTTTGAAAGTCCCTTTTGTGCGGTTGCATACTCATTCATACAACATCCGGTGGGCTGATGGAGGGATGGTTCCTGTGATGTATCGTCCTCATGCGATGGACCCGAAGGAGTTGGGTTTGATAGAGGAGGTTCTTCGTCCTTTGGTATATCTTTTTGCTCTTTTCTTTTCCTTACTTTTGGTTTCTTTTGATCTTTTCTGCTTGACACTGATTCCGCCTTTTGTTGCAGCACATCCGGGTGTCCACCACTTGGCTGAGGGACATTAGGGACTGGATATCTTCGGTGACTTCCCATATTTGGGACGCAGTTCCTATACCTTCTTGTTTGGTGCCGTCTGCCTCATCCGGGGAGGAGTCAGGTTCAGGTAGCGGCGGTGCGTCATCTCACCGTCTGGGGAAAAGAGCGCATCGCAGGGGTGGAAGCTCTTAGGAGCGAGACGTGAAATTAGGTGAGAGAGAGAGAGAGAGAGAAAGAATTTGGGTTCAGGATGAGTCCCATTTTTTTTGCTTTTGTGAAAGAGGAAAAAGAAAATTTTCCACAAGTAGGGGTTGCCGATCGACAAGCACCTTGTCCTACCTATTAGTAGGTCAGTCCAGTCCCATCAATTTAAAGATTTGATTGGTACCCTCTTCTTCCTTTGGTACCCTGTGTGGCATGATTTCCTCCGATTTCTGTTGGGGGTATGTCCTTTGTGGGGGTTTTCAAGTATAAAATAGGGGTAAGAGTGGAGTGTTTTCCTTACACCTTCACATCCTAACTTTCTTGTTCTGTGAGATAGCTCTGCCTGATAGTGTTGAGTTTGCCAACTACCTCATGACTTTGGCGGCGATGTGCTCCTATAACGTCGACTACGATGATTACAATATGCGTCGAGTTTCTTTATGGCATAATCGACCCATAGAGTGGAACATCTGGATAACGGCGGTACAATTCTGGTACCCTGAAGATCATGTATTATGCTTTGTCTTGGAAGAAGTCTGTCTGAACTACGAGGAATTTTCTACCATGTTGGGGATAAATCCCGGCGTTGTCGCAGCTCTACCTGAGTTTTCCCGTTCTCCTTAGGAGTTTTTGGTCGGGCTTCTTTGTATTTCGCGCTCGGTGGCCAGATCACTGGTGGCTAGAGGTATGATTCCTCTTTCGGTGGTGCTGCAGTCTGTGCATTTGAAGGAGGTCGGTGATGCTGGATATGCCAGAGTTGTCATTCTAGGCTTGGTTTCGAAATTATTACTTGTGATCGTGGAGCTGCTGGTGGACCCACAAATTGAAGCTATTACTTCATGGATGTCCTACCATCGTAATCCTTCGGCGGTGATACTGGCCGAGACTCTAAATGGCCTGGATGCCTGGCAAGAAGGTCATTCTAACTTTCTGAGGGGTAGCCCTATGATGTTGTTCATGTGGTTGTCTGAAATATTCCGCCTGGTGACTCCCCGGGAATACCCTTTGTCAGTTGTACCCAATTTCTTTTCGCGCCACTTCATTAGTGTTGTCCTGGATATTGAGAGCTGGGAGAACTGGTTTATAGAGCATGGGGCTCTAAATTTGTACTGGTCAGCACCTTGGTAGGGACAGTTTTTACCTATTCTGGAACTGGGAGAATACTCATATGTCTGACTGGTTGGTCTTAGACAGACCTCTTTCTATTTCTCATGGTGGCTTCTGTGCCAATTTAGCTGGAGCAGGTCGTGCCACCTCGAACACTGGACTTCTTTCCGTTAAAAGATTTGACAGAGCGTTTGCGCATGCATCTTGGCTCTTTGTGGGAGAGTCGGCGTCCGTCGTCTCGTCCCTCTCAGTCTGCTGGGAGAGTTTGGAACATTCCTAGGGATTATATGAAGTGATTGTGGAGGAGAGTAGTTATCAAGATGTTGGAAGTGGAGACTGAACAAAGGTGTCTTTCCTCATCTGATACCATGGAGGGAGGTGTGGTAGTTTTTCCGAGGCTGGTTCCAGCTTATCGGTCCATGGAGCGTCTACGACACTCCATTCAGGGAGGGGAAGCTTGGGGACCCCAGGATGTAGATGATGATGATGGAGCGGGCTCCTCTGGTAACTGTGGGTAGGGCTCTTATGGAGCTTATTTTGTATTGGGAAATGAGTTTGGTTTTTTTATTTGTCTTTTTAGGAATGTAGGGGGAAGGGAGTCATTCGTTCCTTATGTAATTGCACTGTAATTTCTTATTAGTGAAATAAAAAAGTTTTGATCATCCAGTTGTGCCTTTTGATGAATTTTGTATTTTAAATTATTTATACCGATCAGTAAGGTGTACATAATCCTTTTGTTCAAGTATATGTTAGAATAAACTGTTGTTCTCGGTGATAAGAAAAGAATAGTTTTTTATGAAAAAGAAAGGGTCGTGCTCATGTGAGATGTATGAGTTTCCTACGTACCTATGGGAGTTTTTGAAAATTTTTAATTTTTCTTGGAATAATTTTTGTAGAGGATCACGCCCACGTAGTTCTGGGTAGAGGGAAATGAAGAGATATTTTTTTTTAGAATAGAAGGGATATGAGAAGAGTCGTGGCGCACTGAGATTTCGGACTAGGGGTAAAATTTCTTGAGGCGGTCCAAGTTGACTGAACGAGCCATCTCTTCTCCATCTAAGTCGGTGAGCATGGCGACACCGCCAGAAAATATCTTCTTCACAATGTATGGGACGCTCCAATTGGGCTTGAATTTCCCTCTAGGGACCCAGATGGGCTTTATTATTTCTTTGAGGGCTAAATCCCCTTCTCGAACACCGCGGTCCTTAACTCTCTTATTAAATAAATGATTTATTTGGTGATGGTACCCTTGTATGTGATACAACGACCTTAGCCTCTTTTTATCCAGGAGTGACAGCTCGTCGAGGCGGCTTTGATGCTAGTCTTCCTCACTGACCTTGCTTTTAAGAATGACGTGTAACGAGGGTATTTCTAGCTCCATAGGTAGGACTTCTTCCATGCCATAGACTAGAGAGTAAGGGGTACCCCCAATATAGGTTCAGATTGAGGTTCGGTAGACCCAGAGGGCGTATGGGATTTGGTCATCCCAATCTCGATAGCTTTTGGTCATCTTGTTGATAATTGCTTTAAGTTTTTTATTGGCGGCTTCGACTGAACCATTTGTAAGAGGTCGGTAGGGAGAAGATTTATGTCTCCGGATCCCATACTTGTTGACCACTTCTGTGACTTCTGGATCGAAATGCAACCCGTTATCTGACACTAGCTCGTGCAGGACCTCATATCGGCAGATGATGTTTTTTCTTGATGAATTTGGCCATTTTCTTGGCATTCAGAACTGCGTATGACTCAGCTTCGAACCATTTGGTGAAGTAATCAATGGCAACCAGGATGAACTCATATCCGTTAGAGGCCTTGGGTGTAACCTGTCCTATAATGTCGATGCCCTAGGTGGAGAATTGAGAGGGAGAAGTCATGTTGTATAATTCACGTGGAGGCAGGTGTTGAAGGTTGGAGAACTGTTGTCATTTGCGGCATCTCCGGACATAGGCAGTGCAATCCTAGATCATGGTGGTTCGGTAGTAGTCTTGTTGTATGATCTTCTTATCAAGCGTGTGACCATTCATGTGGGGTCCTCATTCCCCTCTGTGGATTCTCTGCATTACCTCTTCAATGTCAACCCCTGGGATGCACTGTAGATGGGTTCCATTGAAGTTTCTCTTAAACAGTGCTTTGTAACAGATAATGTACTGAGCGACCAGTCTTCGGAGGGTTACTCGGTCTTTCTTGTTGGAACCCTTAGGATACCTACCATGCTTGAGGAGGTGCCATATATCATAATACAAATAATTGGCTAGCTCGGGATCTTCTTTAGTGATGAGCCCAATGTGGTAGCAGTGGGTTCGTTTGTCTTGATTTTGGATCAGGAAGGGGTTCATTGTTATTCCTTCGGGCATGTCGACCATAGAGGCCAAGGTAGCAAGGGCATTGGCTAGATTATTCTTTTCTCTAGGTAGGTAGTGGAAGGTGATGTCTTGGAATTGGGAGGCTAGTTCTTCTAAGTGGGCATGGAACGGTTGAAGTTTCTCGTCCTTGACTTTCTATTTTTTGAGCACATGACCAATGATGAGGGAAGAATCCCCATAGACATCTAGGCATTGGATACCTTTCTTGAGAGAAACTTTGAGGACTATCGTACATGCCTCGTATTCAGTCATGTTTTTGGTGCAGGGAAAATCCAACTTGACGGCGATGGGAGTGTGGGAGTCATCTGGGGCGATCAGAAGTATACCAATGTCATATCCTTTTTTGTTGGCAGCACTATCGAAGAACATTTGCCATCGGAGGTCATCTTGAGCAGAATAGAAGATGTTTTCATCGGGAAATTTGAAGATCTAGTCATCATCCATGGGGTAGTCAGCGAGGTAGCCAGAGATGGATCTTCCTTTGATGGCTTTCTATGTGACATACATGATATCAAACTCGTCTAAGAGCATCAACCATCTAGCCATTTGGATGGATAAGGTGGATTTCTCATGAAGGTACTGGATGGGGTCTATTCGAGATACAAGCTTAATGGGGAAGGCGAACATATAGTGTCGTAACTTTTGGGTAACCCAAACAAGCGCGACGCATGCTTTTTCCAAAGCAGTGTAGTTGACTTCGTGACCGGCTAGTTTGTGACAGGCATAATAGATGGCTATTTCTTTACGGGAATCTTCAAGGTACTGAGCTAGCAAAGCCCCAGCTGCAGTGTCGATTATGGTTAGGTATAGGAGTAAGGGGAGACCAGGCTATGGTGGCATGAGTACCGGAGGTTGAGTCAGGTATTGTTTGATTCGGTTAAAGGCTTCTTGGTAGGCCTCGTTCTAAACTTTGGTTGAATCTGATAACGTGACTTTTGCGTATGTCGTTGTTGAGAGACAAGTTAGTCAAAACCTCAAATACCCACAAAATTAATAAACTCAAGTGTAGCGGTAAATAAGGGTATCAATCCACTCTCAAGGTTGTAAAGCAAATGGAACAAAATTGTAATTCACTTTTTATTTTCTTTTTGTGCTTTTCACTTTTCTACTTTTTTTAGCTTTTTCAAATATTAATGAGGTGAGATTTTAAACTAAAATAAACTAAAATGTGATATGAAAATAACTAACTAGAAAGTGACTAAAATGAAAACAAAGTCTAACACTAAAATAAGAGATAAAGTGAGGTAAATAATTGTGAGAACAATCAAGGAGTGGGATTACACCACAAATTTTCGCTATTCTAATTAATTAATTTATTTAATTGAATTCTCCCAAATTAATATCAAAACTAAAAATCAACTCTCGTTGCAAATGTAATTTTAATAATAACATTTTAGAATATTAAGTTTAACACCCCACAACTCTAGAAAAATAGATCACACTCCTTTTAATTAATCACCCGCTAGGATCGATCAATTAAAATTTATGGCAATCTTAGAAAATAAATTTAGAGTTGAAATTTAAGTTATAATACCCCACTTAAGAAACCCCTATCTCTAGTTCGAATCTAAAATGGGTATTATAATTAGAATTTCGATTTTCTCTCGAAAATCATTTACCCTCTCTCGAGGCGTAAATTTAAGGGTGAGGGATCAAAATTAACATTCAAAGGGATTTTTCAAGTAATTAAACTAATTAAAATAAAATAACATCAAATAAGGGTTTTACCCCACCCCTTGAAAGGAGTTTTAGCCTAACATGGTATGGAATATGACAAATTAATAATCAAAGGCATAAAATAAATGAGAAGAGAATAGAACAAGCAAACCCCAATCTCTTGATGCTTAATTGATCTTCAATCCATGAGTTGAAATTCATAATCCATCAACTTGAGTGATCCAAACAATATTACATAAAAACTTTACTCAAATTAATCCTCACGCATTTATCACTCAATAATCTCAAAAAATAAAAATAAAAACTATTTACAAAATGAAATTTATCCTAATTTATTTCTAAACTAAAATTTCTCTCTCTACAATTCTCTCTACCAAGCTTTTTTTTCTTTGAATGAGCATGGTCTTCTTATATAGTAGGCACATGGAGTAAAGGGGTATATTGGTTGTATGGCTAGGGGTGCATGTGGATATGGTGTGAGGTCATGTGAATGAGAATAAAAATCTGATATGGTGAGGGGTAATTTTGAGTATTGGTTTAGAAGTGAGGTTAGTTTGGGAAAAGGCTTAAGTAGTTAGTTTAAATGGGTTTTAATATGGCATGTGGTTTATGTTTTAGTTTGGCTTCTTGTGTTTGTTGGCAGGTGGAAAAACCGTGTTGGCTTAAAGGGCTTGGGAAATGGGTCTTGTTTTGAAAATGGTTTGGGCTTGGATTCGAGTAAGGGTCGGAGTGAGGTTCGAGTTGTGTGGTGGTTTCGGGTATATGCTCAGGTGACGAGATGGTTTGATCCGGAGGTTCTCGGGTTGGAGAGTGATAGCGGGTCTATGGGTTGCAGAGGGTCGCTGTTGGGCTCAGGTGGCTGGAACTGGCGAGAGAGAGAGTCCGGAGTTAGCTGGGGGGAGCAGCGCCGGAGCTGCTGGACACGGGTTGGGTCGCCACTGGGGCAGGTGGGCTTGCCGGCTGGAGGGCCGTTGGGAAGAGCCGGGAAGGGGTGAGGCAAGTTTGGTCCAGGGGTTGGTCGCTGATTTAGGAGATGCTGGTGGCTGGTTCGGGTTAAGGGAGCCTCGGGTTTAGGGTTGAGCAAGGTGGCCGCAGTTGGGGGATGTTGGCAGTAGGGTCGCCGCCAGAGAGGGTATCGCCGGAGTGGAGAAAAAGGGATCGGGTAGGTAATGCTGGCCAAAAATGGTCGCCAACGGATGGGTTTTCAAGGGGCTTCGCCGCCGGAGGAGGTCAGATGGGATCGGTGCCGGCAGAGGGGTTACTCCGGTACGTTAGGGGGTTAAGTTAGGAGAGAGAGAGAGATGTGGTAGGTTGTTTTAATGGAGGAGAGAGGTTGAGGAGGGAGAGAGATGAGAAAGAAGAAGGTTGTTGGGGGAAGATGAAGGTGAGGATGATAGGATGTGGTGAGGTGTAGGGTTGTTATGGTGTGGGTGAGAGGGTAATTTTAGGTGTAGGTTAGTGTATAGGATTTTTGTGTGTGTGTGTGTCTGTTAGTTTGAACCTTAAAAATAAAATTAAAACTAACTAAAAAAAACTATAAAAATTAAATTCCTATTCTAAAAATAAAATAAAGACTCAATAAAAAATAAAATTAAAAGGAAATGAAAAGAAAAAATAAAAATGTAAATCTATTAAACTTAAAAACTAAAGTCCTAAAAAAAGTAAAATCTAATAAAACTAAATTCCTAAAAACTAATCCTAAAAATTCCAATCCTAATAAAAATAAGATAAAATAAAACAAAAATTAAAACTAAAAACTTAATAAAATCAAAATAAAATTATATTAATAATAAATAAAATATAAAAATAGAAAATAGAACCTAAAAATTCTAAAATAATCCTAAAATTAAAATGACTCAAACTAAAAATCTAAAAAAAATAATAAAAAGACACAAACAAAACACACACAGGGTTTAGGGTAGGTTTACGCTAGGGTAAGGGTAGGCTAGGATACGGGAGAGGGAATTAGCTCCATTTTACTGCAAGTTGCCTCGAAATATAACTTTTGACACTGCAACTGCAATTAAGCCTGCATATTGAACAATTAATCGCATAAGACCCATATTGTCGGGAATTAGCAACTAAAGTACGTCTATTCGGGGTATAAATTGTACAGTTTTGGATGCTTATCAGAATCCTTTCGGAGGAGTTTAAAAATTGGTTCGCAGATGGAGGTGAGTTGGTTGATGAACCGGCTGATGTATTGCGATTTCACAAGGAAACCTCAGACGAGATCAATGTCGGGCATATCGTCATAGGACCATGCGAAGACATCCACGAATTCCTTCAATAATTCTTCGAGTTGTTCGCGCTTATGCTCTTCAAGGGTAGTCCATATCCTAATCTCGCGCAGTTGGCTACTAGAACTGAGGTTAATAATAACAGTCTCTTCTTCATTAACTTGAACGCGATTATGTTGTTTATTATTAACCTTGTTTAGATCAGTTAAGAATTGTTCATTTGCAAAATCATCATCATCAAAAGTTTGATTAGAATCTAAATAATTAATGTAAGGTGCAACAAGATACTCAAAATCTTTGTTTATTTCATTGATAGGAAAAATAGCATTGAGAACCTCATCAAAGGAGGTATCTATTACATTTGAGCGAGGATAGACAACAGAAGAAGAAATGGGGTAAACATTGGGGTCAGGTGGGATTTCAACAGGTAGAACCGGCGCAGCATGCCAGTTGAGGAGAGGTGTATCAGTAGCTTTAATCAGATGGGATGGATCCAGTGATGTAGTGCCTAAATGAACCATGAAGAGTGTTAGCCCCAGTGTTTGCAAGTTGAACGAGTCCTCGGAGTCACTTTCCTCAGCCTCTTCGGTATCTCGAATGAGGTGTTATTCATGGTGATAGGAACTTTCGGCCCATGGGTAGCTGTCTTCAAAAAATATCTCCATTTCGGGTTTCATCTTCTTGTCTGTATGGTCATACCATGGTTCCGAAAATCCACAAAAGGGGAAGTCCTCACCCCCTTTGATGAATCGTCCATTCAAGGAGTCACTTGGGATAGTCTAAATGCAATCTAATCTTCTTTTTGGTCGAGACTGGTGGATCATTTTGATCTCTTATTCTGATGGTTGATAACCCAAACCACAAGGAGGGAAAACTTTATTCAGTTCATTGGGCTCAAGTATCCCTTGTTGTCTTTGTCCTAGCCCCAGTCCGAGCATGAAGTGCATGTTTCTAAACATCTGAATCACATTGACGTTGCCATGAGGGTCATATTCTAGACAAACCCTTTCTTTGAAATTGTCCCCTTCCGGGAGTACAAGTGGTTCATCTCGGAATCCTGATAAGAGCATATCATTTGACCCGTGTTGTATCTCAAGGATTGGACTGCAGGAACTTTCACCCTCGGCATTGTCGTCGTCACCCAAAATGGTGATGACTCGTCCGTCGACGAAGAACTTCAATTTTTGATGGAGTGAGGAAGACACACCCTTGATATTGTGGAGCCCAGGCCATCCGAAAATAGGTTGAAATAAGCTGGGATGTCAATAACTTAGAATTCAAAGACGGGTTTATAGGGTCAGCCCCTATTATAAGTTTATGAATCCCGTCACCTCCCAACGGGTATTATCGTAGGCACGTACAGCAACGCAGGTTGGATCAAGGTCACTTTCCTTTAGTCCTAAGCATTTGAAGGTTCTTAATGGGCAGACATTCATGGCGTATCCATTATTGATAAAAGAGAGTGGTACGATCTTCCCCATAACTTCGAGGGAGATATTGAGTGCATGATTGTGGTTTGGCCCAATTCTGGGGATTTCTTCTAAAGAAAAGGATAGCATTAGGGTAGAGGTCAGGGATTCGACTAGATTTATCGCTTCTTCTGGTGTAGTAGAAGGAGGAACTGTGGGTCCAGTGAGTAACTTGATCAAAGCATTTATGTGTAGCTGAGAAGACATGAAAAGCCCCCATAAAGTGATGTTAGGTTGAGTTTTCTTCATTTGATCGAGGATACTTCTCTCCTCGAGGGTCATCTTTGGCATAGGAAGATTTTTAACGCCCTTCCCCTTGTCATTTGCGAGTAGTGAGCTTGGGATCTGGTAATGCCTCCCTGATTTTGTCATGTGATTTATTGAAGAAGGGAAGAACATGAACCCTGTTCTTTCATCAATCTCAGTTTATTCTGCCATTTTGTTTATTTATCTGAGGAGTTCTTCAAATGATATCATCCCACACATGTCGGCTACCAGGCCAATTTTCTCTGAACCTTGCTCTTCACTTGAAATTTTAAATTCTTCCCCCATCCAGTGGTAACAATTCTATCTTTCCATAAAAAGTGAATGCATTTCACAACTTCAATGGCTTTTTCATACAGGTCTTCCCATTTTATGGGGATATGTAAGGGTGATGGGACCAGGCGTCCTTGTAACTTCAGAGTATCAAGTACCTCGGTCATACTGCAGATATTATTATTTTGCTTGAATAATCATGCCATAATCTGGACAACATCATCTAGGCTGACTTCATCTGTTAGTTCCACCCAATTATTTGACTCCCAGGTCCATTTTCGTGCTTCCAAGAATAGCGTACTGAACCTCTGGCAATCAATGATCATCTGTGAGGGCAATTTCAGTCCGAATTCTAGGAGTTGGTTTAACGGTTCTGATAGTTCCATACCTTCATTTTCAGAACTGGTACGAACATCTATGCATGCTCTGGTAAGGAGTGATCGTGCCTGATCAGTGAGTCTAATAGGGTGTAGGAGGAAATATGGGCAAGCTTGGAGAGGTTTGGGAGAGTGTATGGATGTGATTTGAGTTGAGGGATCAAAATATGGGTTCATTTATAGGAATATAGCATTGGTATGATTTGGGAGTGGGTTATGAGTAGTGTTTGGCTTAGGATTGGCTGGTGGGGCAATAGTACCCTGGTCAATTAGACCTTGGATTATGTTTCGAAGGTGAAATCATTGGTCGGTGGTATGACCAGCGATTTGGTGAAAGGCGCAATGGGCATCAACCTTGAAGTTTCTTAGAAGTGGGTTTGGCAATGTTCGGGGGTCCAAGAGTTTGATAAGGTTTTGGCTTAACAGGGCTTGATAAAATTTAGAGAGGGGAGCATGGAGCTCGATGTATTCCTTTCAGACTGGGACAGGGCGGCTTTTTGGTGCCCACGTATTGGTCAGTTGAGATATGTTATTGATGGTTGAGACTGCAGCATTGGCAGGTTTGTCATATTTTCTGGGGGTGAACTGTCCGGACACCTTCTTTGGTTCAACCTCTGTTTTAGCAAGACCTTACTCAATTTTTACCCCTGCCTCTCTGAGAGATCAGAAGTGGGGATTGTATTGTCCTCCCATGAGCGTTCGAACATGGGGCAAGAAGTTCTTCTTCACTATGTTGACCCGTTCTTACTCAGATGGACGACTGGTCATGGTGGTCGCTTTTTCCCTCCATCGGGCTATGAAGTTACTGAGTGATTCCCCAGAGTCATGTTTGAGCAGTTGTAAATCACAGCGGGTGACCTAAAGCTCTTCATTATATTTGTACTGTGACATGAATTCACGGGCTACATCCTACCAACTACGGATTCTAGACTCCTCGAGAGATAAAAACCATCATAGAGAGCTATCCTTCAGAATTTGCTAAAACAATTAGGCCATCACTTAATCAGAAGCCCCTAGGAGAGTCATAGAAAGGTGATAACTGCGAAGATGAACAATCGGGGTTCCACTTCCTCCGAATTTCTCTATATTCGGTATCTTACACTTCTCGGGTAACCTTGCCTTAGGATAAGGAGACATGTGGGTGTAGTCCATGTAATTTCCAGAGATTCAGACTTGGCCAAACTTATTAGTTAGAATCTTATGACCTTCTTTGACCTTGTTCAATTCTTCCTCTTTCGGATCAACGATCGCAGGCAAATTAGCCCCAGGCTGGGCAAGGTTTGGGATAGGAAGCTGGGCAGGTGGCGGCCCATTAACAGGAGGGGCACGTGAAGCGTGCTGATACTCTTAGAGAACTCAGATATGCTTGAGTGAACCTATAGTGCGAGGGAATAAGACCTCGGTCTCTTGAGGAATAGGAACCTGGTTACGTTGCATCTCAGACCTCAATCTGAAGGTTATCGATCTTAGATACGAGCTGAGCTAAGACTGCCGTCAAATCTGGCTGCACAACTGGTACTTGATCTATGATCTCCATGGAAAATGAATGGATACCAAACTCAAAAGAAGTAGAAGGGGAACGGATGGAGCTCCGAGGTGATTTGACTGCAGACCGAAGCCAATAAGGAGTCAGGCCAAAGGCGTGCGATTGACCTGAGAAGGCGCAAAATGGGATTTATTTTGAGAAAAAGAAGGAAAATATTTTTGACATTTTTTGTTTTTCTTTTGAGATCGAAGGGCAAAATATTTTTTAGATTTTTGATAAAGAAGAGAGAAACGTTTTTGGATTTTTGATAAAGAAGGAAAAAATGTTTTTTGATTTTTGATAAAGAAGGAAAAAATGTTTTTGGAAAATGGGTCTTAGCATGATTATTATTATTATTTTGTTCTCACTTGTATAAAATGCCGGACGATATCTGAGCCTGGAAAAGTTGGGTTTATAACATATGCAAAGCTATGGCTAGACTTGTAACCAAGCTCACGGGTAGGGTCCCATTTTAAAGATGCGTGAAAATTTGGGCAGTTATCGACCCAGAATTTTGGCAGAGTTTCGGGTCGAAACCGGCAATCTAAGATGTGTCCTAGGCTTGACACCTATATACGGGTATGCAGTTAGCTGGATGAATCGAAAATGGTTCTCGCCTTCGACGTGGCTTCCACGATATTCGTTTTGATTTTTGAGGGCAATCAGTACGTGTGGACAAGCCATTTGATATACCTGAGGGTACATGAATTGTCTCACCATATACCTCATGGGGATGGTACGTGTGAGAGAGAATTCGATATACTCGATGTACGTGAATGATTTCCCTGCGATATACCACTCGTCATGACTTCGGTTAAGCGGTACGATGCGGGGGAACCGTTCGATATACGTCGAAGGTACTTAGCCAATGGAAGGTGAGAGTCATATCACTTAGGCTAACTGCTCTCTGCCGGACTAGCGCCCATCACGAAGTGACCCTCCAGTTACTGGACAAAATTTGGTCAATCACAATGCTCTTTGGTGATATTATGTGAATCATGCATGATTCTCTTATTAGTATCTTATGATGAGAGTATCTTTCTTGATCTTTCCCAGTAGGGAGCAAAGTATGGGTACCAATGGTATGCCAACTACGGATGATGCATGCAATATGGGGATATATGTGATCCTAGGTGCACGTGGTGTGAAGTGTACACGAAGAATTTTCTACAAGTGTGTGAATAGAAGCATAAGCATGAGATACCCATCGGTAGTAAAAGGAGAACATAAAAATAGGGGAATATATAAGAAAATAAAACACCCATGCAAATAGAGTCTATCCCTCAAAATGAAAATCCCCAGTGGAGTCGCCACTGTGGCCATCCCCGATCCTCGCGACGAGAGAGGATCCCCTTTGGTCCCGCGAGTCCCTCTCGGGAGCGCTTCGGCCAGAATCATTGCTGAGGTGAAAAATATAAAGAGATGGAGTCGCCAGTCTATTTTACTAAAAAAAACAAATGAAAAGGGAGCCATCCCGAAGGACAGCATCCAAATACAAATTGATACATACGAAACCAAAATGATTCGAAAAAGGGTCCGAAGGCTAAGTTACGAAATGGGAAGGTCTTAGGCACCCATTTCGCCCTTACGGTCTCTCATGGGTTGTTGTTATTTTCCTTTATTTCCCCGTGATATGTGTGCATGTGTATACGTAGTGGAGATAGGAATCATTGACTTGTATCATGGAAGAGATAAAGCGAGTCATCCGTAGGAATGTTCCTAAGAATAATATTAGAAAATAGGATTTACACGATTATCCTCGCATTGATCGTTATAATCGAATGATAACGCACATGGAATAATACGCCACTAAGAACAAATATATGTATATGTAAATATATATAATTTTAGATAATTGATTTTAAAGAATATAGAGAAAATAGAAAATGAGAGAAAAGTAGGAATATGACTCGAGCCACATGTTTTACCCCGAGACGCCTACGTAGCCTATAGAGGCATCAAAGTCCATGTAGTTTGCACGCAAAATGAGGGGTCAGATTTATCCCATAAATCCAATCGGGGACTTCTCTTATGTGTGTCTATGTGTGTGTGTGTGTAAAAAGTGTTTTAGTTGTGAGAAAAGTGTGAGAAAACTGTGAGAATTCCCGTTTGGAATTTATGAGCAATCATTTTTTTCTTTTTTTTTTGGGTTTTATTTATATGAAAATAAGAGATGTGAAATAATACTAGATAAAAAATATATTAAGATATGTGCGATGAGAGAATAGCAGTGTTAAGTAATAAGACAAGTTAATGCGAATTTAGGGAAATTTAAAGAGAGAGTTGAAAGAGTTGGACCTTCTTGGAGATCTTGAGCTTGATCTTGGATGTTAGAGAGAAGCCCTTGCACTTGGATGATGATGGAGGGTACTTAATCACCAAGTTTGATGAAAGAGGTGATGAAAGGTAAAGGTTGGAACGGGATTTGGATGTGGAAATCACGCTGACTTCGAGAGGGGTTTTCTGATCTTGTTGAGAGTAATGGATCTCTGATTTTTCCCCTCTTTGGAATGAGGTTAGGCCCTCATTATTATTGGCACAGGGCATTGCCGATCGGCATAGACCTGGTCCTGCCAATCGGCAGGTATGTTTAGGCACACTGCCGATAGGCAGGGTTTGGAACTTGCCGTTGGGCAGTCTCTTTCAGGTTCCTTTGGAAAATTGGTCGTAGAGCGCAAAACGTTGATCCGAATCGTGCACGGGGTAAACCTTTGGAAAGTTAATTCAGAGACCTTCAAAAGTCTTTTGGACTGCTCCCGGGTTCGAGAGTTGACTTTAGGTCAAATATGGCTCGAAAGTGTTCATCGGTCCTTTGGACGGGGAATTTTTGAACGCAAACGGATCGTTCGTCAGCATGGTAAGTCAGAATCACACATGGGGTGGAACATTGGAAAGGTGAGTAGATGTAGTTCAACATTAAAAATAGTTTGACCCAGTTTGGGGAGTTGACTTTGATCAAACGAGGTTTAGAAATGTTCGATGATCTTTTTGAGTAAAACAGATCGTTCGTCCGCACTGTAAGTCAAAATCGTGCATGGGGCAGACCGTTGGAAAGGGGTTTTAGTGCCCTTCGAAGATTCATTGAGTCTCGATCGAGAGAAAAAGTTGACTTTGGTCAAACGGAGTGTGAGAGCTCCAGTGACCTCCTGATCGAGTTTTGGGGGAAAACAGGTCGTTCGTCCGCACCGTAAGTCAGAATTACGCACGGGATGGACCATTAGAAAGGGGATTCAATGTCCTTCAAAGATTCATTCAGTATTGTTCGAGCTTAAGAGTTTGAATTTTGGTCAAACGGAGCCTGAGAGTACCCGATGGCCTTTAGATCAGTACCCGGGGTATGACTTGGGTTTGTAATGATGAAGGGAGGTGTTAGGTATCTAAGGAGAGGCAAGTGGGTATTAGAATGGGGTGTCTACAGTATGTGGCCCTGTTAGAGTCAGTTATTAGTGCATCAATCATCAGAGATGAGGATAGTGTGCAAAAGCTAGTATACTTCAATTAGTAAAGCCGTCTTGGGGGACGAGAAGATATATCTAAAAATGAAGAAGTTGGCCTACACTTTAATTCATGCCTCGAGAAAAATAAAACCGTATTTTTAGGCACATACTATGGTCGTCCTCATGAACTCTCCTCTCAGACAGGCCATCCATAAAATTGAGAAATTGGGTAGGTTGATGGCCTAGTCGATAGAGCTAGGAGAAATTTAAATTATTTCTTAGCCGAGAATAGCCATCAAGGGGTAGGCTCTGGAAGATTTTGTCTCCAATTTAACCTAGGATGAGACTGATAGTGAAGAGTTGACCAACCCAACACTAGGGCCAAAAAAAGCAAGAGAAAGCCCAACTGAAGACGAGATGAGCACGATAATGGGTAAAGTTGTTGAAAATGAAGAAGGGTTTTCTTTTCAGATATGGGAATTTTTCATGAAGGTACTTTTTGGAATTTTCTTATTGAAGACTCCTCATGAAAAGCGAGAAGTGGAGTAGGTTTGATCATATAGGCCCTAAATGGGACTAACATTGAATATGCAGTGAGATTCAGTTTTAAGGCTTCCAATAACGAGTCAGAGTATGAGGCTCTTCTGGCAGGACTTTTCCTCGCCAAAGCCTTAAATATCGTCCAACTCTTAGTTTACAGTGACTCCAGACTAGTAGTGAATTAGATATTAGGAGCATATGAGGCCAATGACAATAGAATGTCAATGTACCTGGTAAGGGTAAAGACAACTCTGAAAATTTTCAAGGAGGTTAAACTAAAAAGGATCCCTTAGTTAGATAATAGTTGAGTCGATGCCTTAGAGAGATTATCTTCAGCCACCAGGATAGAGATCAAAAGGTCGGTGCCGATTGAGATCCTTCACTGTCCGACCATTGAAGAAGAGGATAATACGGTGGAGTTTTACCATAACCTGAACCTGAGACCTTTATGGATGGACCCCATCATCCGATACATCAGTGACGAGGAGTTACCCGATTCAAAAGGTGAGAGGAAGAAGTTAAGACACAAAGCAGTGAAGTTCTCCATCATAGGAGACATCCTATGCACGAAAGGATTCCTCCCCCACTCAAATGTGTCCATCCAACTGAGGTGCAGTATATCTTAAAGGATTTGCATAAGGGGTATTTCTCCAGCCACATAAGAGGAAGATCATTAGTAGAGAGAATTTCCACCCAAGGGTATTGGTGGTCAACATTGGCCAAGGATGTAGCTAGTTACGTGAAGAAATGTGACAAGTGGCAAAGATTCGCCATCTTCCCTCGTCAACATCACCAACCTCTGACTTCTATCACTTCACCCTGGCCATTTGTAGTTTGGGGGATTGACTTGTTAGGACCGTTTCCAAGGGCTATAGGAAACTATCGATATTTTATTGTGGTTATCGACTATTTTTCTAAGTGGGTGGAGGCCGAGGCAATGATCACCATAACAGATAGGAATACCTTCCAATTTATTTAGAAGAATATTATTTGAAGATATGTCCTACCTAATATTTTAATCTCAGACAATGGGACGCAGTTTAAGAACATATCCTTGGAGAATTAATGTGAGAGGGTCGGTATTAAACAGTTATTTTCAACTCCTGACTGACCACAGGCCAATGGTCAAACTGAGGTGACGAGCACAACAATCCTTGATGGAATCAAGAAAAAATTAGAAGATGCTAAAGGATGATGGTCTGAAGAGGTGCACATTGTTCTATGGGACTATAGGACGATGGAGAAAATGCCAACGGGGGAGACCCCATTCATACTTGCCTATGGTTCAGAGGTCTTGGTGCTAATAGGGATCAGCCTTCCAACTCACATAGTCAATACAAATGACACTACACTGAAATGGTGATTTTGTGACTCACATAGACAAGCCCCAGGATCTTAGACATGAATCGTCTTTATCTTCTCTTGGTCATCCAGACTCAAGTAGGGGTCAATATTTGCAAACATGGACACCTTACCCCATTTCTAGGGGACCCTAGTCTTAGATGAAGAGAAGACATGATTGGTGGGAAATTCCCATGGACCAGATATGAAGAAATATCTTGGATTCCAATCATGATTGGATGTCTGGTTGATGAATATCACTTTCTTGGTCCACTTCCTGGCCATAAAATGGTAGTATCCAGGTTGATCCCTCATAGAGGAAACATTATAGCATGCTTTAAACATACTAACTGGAAGGTCGACACCGTGGCAAAACATCCAGAGAAAGATAAAATTGAGAAGGATTCTCCAAGGATTTGGAGAAAGTTGAGCAGGTGCTATATCAAGATTGTTTAGGATGCTATGCACAATAGGATGTATAGGAAGATAAAATCCTAACTTTAACATCTACTCGTACACTCCGACTTCACCAGGCCGGCCACTGAGAGATCTCTCGGCCTCGTCGAGAGATCTCATTATGATACTAGAGTTCATCCCATATAAGTGTCACTAGTATAGGAGGTCAACGTCACTAATGGAACTCTTAAACGTTTCATCATAATGGGTATCCAAGGGTTCCTCGACCTCATCTCCTGAGTTGACGACATCAGCAGTCAGTACCCCACTTGGAAATTTATTTTCAAATTATGCCTTGGTCATGGTCGAGACGGGGAGAGTCATTTGAATGGGGGGATACGCATTGGTGACTCTCGGCTCTTTAGGGACTAATTTATTAGTGGGAAAGTCTGCCTCATCAGACTGAGAGTTAGCACTATCAGTTGTATGTGAGTCAACGAAAATGATCTTAACCTCGTTAGACTTTGTTTCTCCCGTTTCGACAGTAGGAGAGGCGGGCACTTCCATGACATGGGAAAAGGAGTCAACTTCAGCCAAAGCCATAGTCAAGACCTTAGAGTCTGAAGGGCTATAGCCATCTAAGTACGAGACATCGATAGCATCATCACTCATAGACGAGTTAGCACTCATCGTATCTCCACTTATAATAATTATTGGAGGATGAATTGTAGAAGGAGACTCTTATATAGAAAATATAGAAGGACGGGATGGTGGAGGAGCATCTCCTCTCTCGGTTAGAGGAGGTCGGATAACAGCAAGAGGAATTGGGAATATTAAATGCAAAGGAAATGCCTCGACCTGGCGTAATGCCTCAGCTTCGGCCTCGTATTGGAGAATCTCAATGAAGAGTCTTTCCCTAAGAGTAGGGAAATGATCTATTATCTAATAAAGTGTCCTCAACATTCAAAAGAAAACCTTCCACTTATACGGTGAAAGTAATAAGAAGGGGAAAATAGCTAAGGTGTTGAATGGGTTTTGTCCAAAGGATTAAAATGGAGAAGTTGTATAGTTTTCAACATGAACAACCCAAGAACATAACTAAACCATACCGGAGAAGATGGCCAGAATCTTTATTGGAGCTTGACCAAAAAAATTAAAAAGGACAAAGTAGACTAAAAAATTATTAGGGGAACCCCGAATCGAATGTCCAACCTCAAAACTTCCACACTTAGCCCTCAAATGACCTTAAAACCGGACATAATAGTCACTGTAAACCCAAAACAGTCGCCAAAAAATTCAAAAGTGATGAAATGGTTTAAAATCAATGGAAAAGCTAACAAAGATGGGGAACATGGAGTACCTGGAGAAGTTTGATGGGCTGATAACCACACGAAACCTAAGAAACTCGTCGGAGAATGATTGAACAATGTAGAGAGAGGGAGGCTCTGAAAGTTCTGGTTCTAGAGAGAGAAAAAAGTGGCGCGAAAATAAGGAAAGAGAAAAAAAATATATTCAAACCATTTTAAACCCCAACAATGATAGGGTTCAACTTTTTATGTGCCCATCATTGAGGCACAATTCTCAAAATGCACACATGCTTCCACCACTACTTGGGTAATATGCAAAGTCAAAAGTCAGATGACAGTGTCATTCCCTCATGTCCCCTAGTCAATCAACGTCTGACAGGCCAAATATGTCCAATCATTAGTAGAAACTTACCATTTATACCCCTCAGTCTCCTATATACACAGAAGACTAAGGTCTAGGGGGGATTAATATACCAATATGTGACCTCGTCTCACCTTAAGACGACCTTACAGAATGCGCTCTCTCAAGAAATTATGTAACAACTGTCTCAGTCTCATCCAAGACCGGTCCGAGACCCCATGCCACCTCGATAAGCCTAATGGTTCATCTCATCTACTTTAGGAAAGTCAAGGCCACATTATATTGTTCATACGCTCATATCGGTCTGACGTGAGCCATTCGAGACTCTACTCAAAAAGTGATAACATGTGATCAAATATTATCACGGTGGTTTCATACTCGGCCAGGCTGACACCTCATCCTAGCAGGGCACGTTTGACATATAATAGTGCATGTGGAATGGAGCATGCGTGGGAAAGTGCGTGTGGGATGAGATCCCAACGTGAACAAAACCATTGCAACAACATCTTCCTCACATGTGAAGAATATCTCACAATCATGATTTAGATGCACATATGATAGGCGGTAGCATGGTAGTGGTTGCTTCGTATTGTACATGCCTCATGCATGCTTGGGGGTGCGTATGGAATCATCTCAGCCATATAAATACCTACCTTTTTCTACCATTACAAGGATCTCTAATTCACAACCCTACTGAAACTCTGTTAAATTCATCGCATAAAGAGAGAGAAAGCTTGAGTGTTCTATATCCCAAGGCCATTAGTTCCCTTTTTTAGTGGATTTTACACACACTCACACAAAGGAGTAGGCCAAGATTGGTTGAACCACTTATATTATGTGTTATCTCCCTTTTTGCCTCATCTCCTTCTGCATATATATTTGTTTATACTCCATTGATACACTATTTTGAGCTTACATATTACATTGATTTTGTGATACCATTTCTAGTATCATCAAGAGTGCTTGTAAACAAGTTTTTAGGGAGGTTATTGATTAGAGGAATAAAAATCGAATCATATGTTTACATAGGCACCAAGTTGGGTCAAACCATATAAATTTGGGTCTCCATTCTATCTTCATCTCTTTACTCTATTTTCCTTCTCGAATATATTGTTTGTTTGTCTCTTAATTGCTTGATTGAAAGTTAATTTTTAAAATATAACTAAGATCGACGTAAATCCAATTTCTAACATATACATTTACTATTCTCCCATTACAGTTTGTATTGACATACCAATGCTACTTGTAAATAATTATTGGCTAAAAAGAAAAGAGTCCTCGAGAAGAGAAGTGTTGTTGAGAGAGAACATCCTTTGAGAGATCTTAGAAATGAAAAGGATAATATTATGGGGTGAGTTGATTTGATTGTGAATTAACATGAGAGAAGAATAATAACATTACGGTGACATAGATACACGTTCCTGGGCATATAATTCCCATAAGAAGAGAATGATGGGTTCCTACGATAGGTATACCTAGGAATGCTCCTAGAGAAAAGTTTGTGTTATTGGTTCATCAAAATAAGGGTGAGAGGAACAAATATATTGTGTTTGTGCCTCCCAAGGATTCGGGAGTGGACCCCCCCCCCCCTTACCTAGTTAGGTAGATGAACATGACATCTAGGTTCTTTGTAGGTTTTAAGTCACATCCTAGATACTCCTTGATTCTTTTGTGATCGATTGATAGATGTGAGTTCTTTCATTGTCATATTTGGGTATTTTACATATCTTTGATGAGGATTTTCATGCATTTATCTCATATGTTTATTCCTCACATAGTACGTATGTACATATCATCCTTTAAAAACCAAAAAGATTTTGAGTTTATTGTTTTGTGAATGATAATTAATATCTATGTACAAATATGATTTATTATGTGAACTTATTTCGAAAAAGGATTGAAACATGGATTCAATACAATGATGGGCAGATGATAATATTTTCAATGATATGTTTATAATTTATCTGAATAATCATGATAAATTAAGGTTTATGAGATATTTGGTATTGATTCTATTTTACACATAGCCATTACATGTCTTTTGATAATATGTTATTTTTATGTGACTTGCATGATTTCTTGATGTTCAAATCACTATTAAATCCCGAGATATAAGATTGGTTAATTCTTTTAAAAAGTTTTTATACACCATTTAAGACTTTTGCGTTAAAATTCTTTTGTTTGATGGAGCTGATTGATGCTATATTTTCAAAATGAAAAGGGATACCATTGGTGAGATTACATTGATTTGAATTTAAGTATCATCCATAGGTGTATACCAAAGTATGTGAAATATTTTGTACAAAAATCCATTTTATGTTAAAAAAGGCATAGGTAAGTGATAGAAAATTCAAGGCAAGAAAAATAAGATAGGTCTTTTTAATTTTTTATAATAGTACTTTTAGTATCTACTTAAAGTATTATACATCATTTGAGGCAGATTATATGGTTAGAATCTACCACTTTGAAGATCTCGAAAGGATTGAAGTAAAGATATGATTAAGCTTGAAAGGTAATTCATATGAAATAATTATGTGCATTCATTTAATTTTTTGTTCTATTATCTGTTCACATCATGTCGTGATTGATATGAAAATTTTCTTAATTGCTTTTATTCTAACTTGAACTAATATTATTAATTTATTAATTTTTATACAGATTATTATTTTACCCATGTCATTAGTCTTAGTTCAAAGAAAATTTATGCAAAGAATCCATTTATCATTAATAACCTAACCATGATCAGTTTACATGTTTTTGTATTTATATGTACATGTATGTTTCTTTTATTCTTTGAAAGTACTAGAAATTTGCAAAAAAATAGTTTTCAGCATGAATTTTTCATGTTTCATTGCATATTTTGAGAGATTTTGGACTTTTGGGGTCATACCAAATCTTTTCTTGAGTTTCACCCTGAATTTTCTGTGAAAAAGCATGTGCATAGTGAACTTTTAGTCTATTTGCGTGTCTATGAAAAATATGGGTTTCCAGACCATTTTGCCCAAATCCATTCGCACGGATGATTTTGTTAGGCTTTGGACATCCTCACAACACATTATTAATTCACCGTTTATCTGGTCAGTCACATGACTGGTTATTTCCCCTTGCGCACATGTCTCTTATGACTTTTTCCTACTATATTTCTACTTATTATAGTTTTTTTTATCTAATTCATTATACAACTTTTATACTCTCTCTCTCTCTCTAAACCCATTCCCTATAGCATTTTTACACCTAGATTTCATTTTTGTTATTATTTGGAGGATCTAAACATGTTTGGATCATCTATTTGTGGATCTAGAAAGCATTTGTTCAAAGTTTCTACATTTGGCTATTTTAATATTCTATCACAAGTAACCATTTCTATTCATTTCTTTGAGCTTAGATTGGTTCGTTTTAGTATTCCTTATGGTGTTTAATCTTCATTTCATTATATGTAACATCCTTTTATTTATTTTTTATGTTGGTATTCAAAAACTTTATTTTTACTTTTTGATAATTGATTATTGCTATTAAGAACTTGTTTGAGTATCATTTGGCCTTATTTGTTATTCGTGAGGATTTTGATAACTTTTTGGTGCCCCTAGTGGTTCGGGTAGCACGTCTAGGTCTCATGATGATCCTAGAGATCCTTTTGACTTTGTTGATTGTCGTATATGATGATGCACATAGAGTTCTTCTAATTTGGTTATTTATTATGTCATCAATCGATAATCTTTCAGATTGACCTGAGTCGGTACACGACTATGGATGGGTTTATTGACTTGACCGACACATACCGAGCCCAATGTGAACTTGAACATCTCGAGCACACTCCTGAAGGTGTATATTGTGTCTTACGCATCCAATATGTATCATCATCAAGCATCCATTTACCAAATTCTTCTAAGAAGACATTTATCATTCGCAAGTCCTATACAAATATATTGGTTATTATTGATACCCCTCTAACTACCAACTCCTCTTTCGAGGTGTTGAGATCATTCTTATTGAGGATGTCCTTGCATTTTATCTTTGACTTAATCGAGTTAAGAGTCCTAGGTATATTCCATTCTCTAATGATGGTATTTATCATGACGCTCTTGCGTTAGTCTTAGCCGGTAGAGAGATAATGTGTGTAGGATCTTGTTTACACAGATAGATCTGAGTGCTCGTTACTCCGTCCTACACTTTATGATGATGTATTGTCGATTTTTGTAACATATCCCTTAGGAATTTCCTCTCGAGCTTGCTATGTTATTGCATGCTCTTTATCCTCAGCATATAATAGACTTCCTATCCCAGATCCAATAGATTATCCACCGAGGTCTGTGTGATGCATCTAACGAGAATTTTTCATTTGGTGTATTTTTACCGAATACCTCTATTATCTTGGGGTTTAAAGGATGTTTAGCCTGCACACATCATTGGTGCGATAAAGAGAAAATATGTGTCTCATTCTAGTGGCTTGACATCTAGGAGACACCCTTTAACCACTTATCATCGACCTAAAGGAAGATATGCCCAATTAAATTCCTACTCCTGCTCTTACTCCTACATTGAAACCTATTCCTAATCTAGTGGGTCCAAGAATTCACTAGTCGAGTAAAGCATTCATGGAGGCTCGATTTGTATTGATTCGAGGTACACGTGATCATATTTTGAGTCTTGTTGATCGTTTGGAGGATCATGTGGACGATCAGTATTCTATCATCCAAAGAGGTCTTCATATATTTATTAGATACTTCCATATATCTCCACATTGTTCCCCTGTTAGGATTTATTCTAAAAATCGTATGTAATTTTTTTTTTATTATTGATTAATAAAGGATTGTTTTATTCATTTTGAAATGAGAATCAAGTTTGTGATAATTCTTTATATTTGTTTAAATATATTATTTCATTTATATGTCGATCAATAAATCTTAGTAGGAATTCAAGTGAGTCGACTTTGGGTTGATTAGAAGGAGAATGGAATTATTATTCTTGGACTATTAAGAAGTTCACAACCTAGATAGAGAGTTGACATTCTATCGAAATGATTGTGATGAAATCCTAGTAGTTCATCTCAAACTACGAGAACATGTTTGATGGTTTGAGAACTTATGAGATAGTTCAACAAATGATTACGATCGGTACATCCCAGGAATGTATTGAATAGAACCATCCATGAGATTTGAGTCTAATGGTTGTCTTGATTAGACTCAGAAAATGTCACACCATTTTTAAATGGTGCATAAATTATTAATCCCGAGACCTATGAGGGTTGGAATGCTTATTTTACTTTTTCTTTGATTATTCTGAAGGTGATTCAATCTTAGATTGAATTAAATGATTCCCATGTGTTGGGTGACAGTTATGTAAGTATGTCTGAGATCTTAATCTTAGATTGAATAAAATCTTATATTGGAATGGTTATGTGATTGTTTCTTTGGTTGTTATGAATGTATGATGGTTGTATGTATATAGTTATACTTTTTTTAAGATTCATCAAATTTGTACTTCTATTCCATTTTGGAGTTCATAAATTGCATGTGGAGACTTTATGGTTATATATATATATATATATATATATATATATATATATATAATATGTATATAATATGTATGTATATATTGTTACTCTATTTTTCTTTCATCTCATTTTATAAAGACTTATTGATAATATCTTTCTTTATCTTTCTTAGATATATCCTGTTCTGTTACTAGTTGCATGAGATTCACATGCAATATATCTTGCTTCGCATGATTTATATCCATATCATCATGTTATAGCCTTATCTTGCCATTTTAGTGTCATTCTTCATGATATTCCCACGAATTACCCTTTATTTCTCTTAGTATTAATCTATCACATACTTTATATCTTATATCTTGATAGTTTTTACCCGTTATATATGTATTGTCTACTTCTCTTTGACTTTTCCGCATAAAAAAGGAGAATATACTTCTAAGATATGGGAGTTATGACTTTGATACTTTTTATCGCCTCTAAGGGAGAAACATTGATCCAAAGGGAAGAAACTTTTTATGAAGGGGGAGTTACATCACTTCTACACTCTTATAGTATTGATATTGATTTAGGAGAATTTTCTCATATTGATATACATTGCTTCATGCATATTTCCCGCCCTTTGATTCATATTGAAATTTTTTTGAAGGATTCTCGAGCAGGGGGAGTTTCTCATTATGCATGTCATACAGCATGATCTTTTTATATTGTTCATGCTTTTTTAGGTATCGTCATGAGAATGCGACTCATCCCAGACTAGACTTGACTTTGGTTGTGTCGTCAGTATTTTGAATTCCATCTGTATTGCGATAAACTTCACTCATTGATTAGAAAATTTGGATTGAGTCTTATTTGTCATTATCAAGTATTTTGGGGTATTGGGGTTTTCGCCATGGAATAACCAAATGGGGAAATTGAAAATGTAAACATTTAATATTAAAGTATAGTTGGCATATTTACATGTCAAAGCATTTGAGTCATGCATTATTAAGGCAAAGTGATTGAATTCATAGAGATTTATTAGAGAGAGTCTTGTTTATTAGACATTAATTAACATTAAACATTGAAAATGTTACACGAATTCTCTACATCAAAGACTTTCGTTGCCGAACACATTGAAGATGTGTCATTTTTCATTGTATTACGATTAAACATCTAAGGCTATGCATACACACACGTTTTTCATTTTACTTTGATAAAACATTATTTTTGAAATGAATAAGTGATTATCTATTGATAGGTGTTGTGTTTAACCTAAGGCAAAGGCCCATTTTTCAAAAAGCGGGTTGTTTAGGAAGAAACTAGGCTTTTTCCCAAACCATTTGCATGGATATGTTTTATCCGCGTGCATACATCTTTGCAAGTTTTAGTCTACTGCCCCAAATCGTGCGTACAAATGGTTTTTTTACCCTTCCACACGATTGCACATTTTTGAGGTGATAATTTCACTGTCCAAAATCGAGCGCACGGAGGCATATTTATCTGTGCTCATGGCGCCGTCAGTTTTGTAAAAAAAACTCTATAAATAAATCCTTATCCCTACTTTTCATAAACTTCTGAATTCTTTTATACTTCTCCTACACATTGAGAGTGTTTTCTAGGTTTAGAGTATATTAATTGCATCTCTTTAATCAAAATCACTTGTTCCTTTCAAATTTGGGAGAAAACTTAGATTTATACTTGAATTGTTGTTTGTGAGGAATTAAGAGTGTTTGAGATCTTATCCACTTACACAATATTCAATCTAATTTATCCATAATACAATTGAAGATCAAAATCAAATCTAAAATAGGTGTTTGGGGTATTGGGGAGGAGCTCAAACACGGTTTTATTCTAAGGAGGAGAATGTAACATCCTTGTTCGTCCGATGGAGATTCGGATGGATAAAGTTCAATGTTCATTTGATAACTTCTTGCTAAGAAAAAATAGAGATGTATCTTCTTGCATTGCATACGTCCGTTTAAAGTTGAATGAGATATAATAATGCATCGAAGTTTTAACCCCTGGGTGGGGGTTTTTCCTCATAGATTTGTCTTGTATCCTTTTTTCAGAGAAAAAGAAGATATTTATTAAGAAACAAGGAGAGAAAAGCCCTCTCTAGGTGGAATACAATAGATACAGGCAGAAAACACTTAAGATCTAACTAGAGAGTTAGAATCTGAAATGTATGAAAAATTTGAAGAATACGAAATTAAAGCACCTTTAATAACCTTTGGGATACCATATACATTATTTTAACGAATCTCTTTATTTTGTTTATCAGCTTTCTTAGAGAATAGCCTTGCAACACTATTGACTTGATAAGAGCAACGAATGAAATTGACATGAAGATTAAGATATAAGTTTTGAATTTCCCTTAGAGATATTCTTAACATCCAATGAGAAGACTTTTGTTTATTAGAAATACAATTCAGTATTATCCTTGAACTATATTCCACATCAATGTTATCATCACCTCTGTGAAGACAATATTCCAAGCATACTTGATAGCTAGGGCCTATGCTAAACTGTCTGAACCTCCTGAATCAAAGTTTGATAATGCCAAAATCATTCTTCCATTATTGTCGTTGAGAATAGATCACATACTCATGTTCCCATTAGGATCACTCGAACCATTGGTGTTGATTTTGAGTCTTCCTCTTGAAGGTTTCTTCCAACTTTCTCTCTTACCTGGAGTTCTCTAATTGAAAGTCTTGTTTAATTTGAAAGTAGACTTATTTTTTAGCTAACATCATCAAATGTCTTGTGTCTTAATTACTTTGATTATCAAATATCTATAACACACATCACTAGATCCAGATTGAATCTTGTTTTGAATTTACTTAATTTATGTCACAATGAACTTATATTTCCTAATTGAATAGTTCAAATTGTAGATCTACATAGCTGTCTGTTGATGTAAAAAACTAGATTTGACCTAATTCTTTAATCACAGATAAAAATAAACAAGACAAAATATTTTTAAAGTGGTTTAGCCTTGAAAGAATGACCTACGTCCACTATTTGTGTTATTGCTGACTGTATGCAGAATTCTCGATAATGGGTTTATCAAGAAATTTTGAGTCCCCTGCTAATGAGGAGGTTACAATGTATTTATAGCCTTGAGGCGGTACAAATGAAAGAATAATACATAGCTGTCCAATAGGCGTGTGCGTCTATGTAATAATAATGAGCATTTAATGCGCAGTCATCCTCTTGATTATCCGAATATGAATGCTCTGTACGAGATACAGCTCGGACCGCCTAAGCTGCTCGAACCGCCTAAGTAGCTCGGTATACATGAGTTGCTCAGTACAATAGAGTTCCTCGGAGAACACATGTTACTCGGAGCGCTTGAGTTGGTCGGGGAGGTTGAGTTCCTCGGAGTCAAGGTGTTGTTCAAAAAATGTTTGCGAGTGCCATGTAGATTGACACGTGTCTCCACATAATTGGTCCATGTCAGCAGAATAAATTTTGTATCAACAGAAGCCCCCAATGTTTCATAGTTTGATGTTGAAGAAAAGTATGGAACATTATGTTGCTTAGATTTTTGGTTTGTATGGTTTCTAGGAAAGCATTCGTTGTATACAACTCCTTTATAAATGCACAGTATCAGTCTTTATAAATATTTTGAATTTCCATAACCGATTCGTTTTTCGTGCCCTTTTCTTCTTTTTAGCCGTCGGATATGCAATCGTCCATTCTGGTAATCATTGTCTCTCTCTATTCCTGAGGTAAAGTATTTAACACTTTAGAAAATTCGATCATCTTTTACTTTTTTCAAATTTGCATCTTAGAACTTCTTTACTTCTTCTCTATCTTGTGCGTTCATTTATTCCATTGTTCGTTGTCAACTGATCCACCCTTTTTACGTAAGATCTTCTTCCTTCTCTTTTATTTTCTTTGTTCATCATAGTTTACCTTGTTGAGTCACTTGATAAGTTTCGCTCTGATTTTTCTATTCCTTAATGGGTTACTTTGGAAGAACTTACTGAACCTTCTGACTATTTTCGTCTGGCTGAGGAACATTGGTTCCCCAGTCTCTTTGTGGCCGAATGCGGCTTTTTTTCCCTCCAAATCATCTATGTTTGGAGTTCTGACAGTTTTTTGATGTTGTTCCTGCAAAAATAGCGCCAAACACTTGGAGAATAGTTAACGGAGTTCATAGGTTAAATCAAATTCATGGAACCCGTTTAGGAATTCCAGAAATTATGTTTTGTTATAGATGGGTTGTCAGCGATAGTACGTTTTATTTAAAAACTAGGTTTTTAAATAGGGATTTAGTTGTCAATCTCCCATATGCCAACAGGGATTACTTCGAGCATGGGGTTGTTATGAAAAATTGGCAACATGCTCCATTAAATGGAAATGATGTGTATCAGGGTCCTACATGCCCTCCCTATGGCAATGGGATAAGTTTTTTTTATTTTATTTTATTTTTGAAATTATGTTTTCTTTGTGTTTTATAAAATGCGTCATTGACATTTTAATTTTTGTTTATTTGCAGTTGATAGCAAAAGAAAATCCCCCAAAGAAACTGATGTCAATTTGAAGCACTTGAAACTTATCTGGAGTTTGCACCAAACCGTTGCTGACGAACATATCAGATCATCCTCGTACTTGTTGCAGTACAAGAGCTACACTTCGTCTTTTACTGCTCGTCTAGTGGTAGGTGACATTGACCCAATACCAGCTTCTGAAGGTTCCTCCCCTGAATCAAATATTCCTCTCAGTGACAGAATGAAGAGAAGAAGAGCTCCTGCCTTCTTTGATAAGTCTGCCTCTACTGCTGGAGAGGCAAAGAAAAATAAGCCAAATGTCCCAGAAGAATGGATAAGAAAGATTGATGCACCCCCTCCAGTAACTGCTAAGCAAGTTGTCGAGAAGCCCCTAGTGGCTCCGAGCAAGGTTGTATTTGTTTCTCCTCCAAGCGAGGTTATCATTATATCACCGACCATGACAACATCCTTGGTTGAGAATGTTCCTGCTCCTACGAGGAGGTTAAAGAAAAGCTCTCTTGAGAGACCAATTGAAGCAGTCTCTCAGTCTTTAAATGTTGAATGTGGTACTCCCACATTTGTTCCTTCGAGCTCTGCTATGAGCTCGGTGAAGTCTTGGATTATTCCCGAGATCCAAGGTGTTGAGGACATTCTTTCTCGAGATAGGGTTACCACCTTGGCAGCTCAACATATTGCCTCAGTAAGTATTATTAATCTAAACTTTCATTTTTCAATGTTATGTCCCTGCACTGACTTATAATTATTTTCTTTTTCCAGCTGGTAACCTATTTCAACACTATTCTGAAAAAGGATGAAGCTATTAAATATTCGATCTCCTCGGGAGGTGTGGAGGAAGCTTTTGTAGGACTGACTCAGTCCTTAAAGGATTCTCGTAAAAAATATGACATAGATAAGGAGGCCTGGGAGACACGACTCAAGTCCATCGAGCAAGAAAAAGATCGAGTTGTGGAGGCCTTCCAGGAGTTGGAGAGGAAAGTGAAAGAATTTGAGAAGAAAAATAATGAGCTTGAGGAGAAGCTCAAGAACACTGAAGAGCTTGAGAACAAGCTTAAAAAAAATGAAGAGGAAGTTGTTAGACTTCGTGACGTTGATCATCAAAGGCAGGAGATAGAAGGGAAGATCAAGGCCACCGAGGAACCTCATACTGAGAGGATTTCCTTAGAGAAGGCAAAGAGAAAACTTACTGTTAAGAAGCCCTTTAGCGTTGGCTGGGACAAAGGTTGGAACAAAGTCCTAGCTGCCATGTCCTCTCAGATGGAATTTGCTAGCCTCAAATACTTCAGGGATGGATGGATTGCCGCTCTGCAGGAGTTAAAGGTCTCTAAGAGTTCTGAACTTTTTCAACGCCATGTTCATGGTCCTCCTCCCTTTCCCGGAGAAGAAGAAGAGGACGAAGCTGCCTCTGAAGAGTCTTCAATTATGATTGGGGATCAGGTCCCTACTATTTAACTTCACTATGAGCAGCCCATCCAACCAACATGTCTACCGATCAGCTTTCTCTGCCCTCCGAGCAACCTACTTCTTCGTCCAAGCCTCCCGAGGAAGTCTTAGGAAGCAAGGAGAAGGTGTAGAGTTGTTCGGACCTTTCTCTTTGCTTTTTATTTTTTTGTTGAATGTAATTCTGGGCTATGTACTTCTCTTTGTGATATAATAAAATTAGAACTTTTGACTGTTCATATTGACTTTTTCTTCTACTTGCTATGTTCGCATCTTTATTGATTCTTTTTGTCTCTTTTCTTTACTAGTTTATGGCTAGAATGGAGCTCTTGTCATCTCACGATACTAAACTGATGAGAAAATGCAATGACTACTTCAAGGCTGGCTATGCATATCTAAAAGAGGCTCAAATTGTTGACATCATTGGTCAAAATTCTTCTGAACAAGTAGTTGAAGCGTATCAGTATGTGAATAGCCTGCATGATCGAGCTGTTGAAAATAATGTGGCATATTATGAGATGATTGAAGATCTCCGGGGTATCATTGAGGAACTTAAACAATAATACAATGAATCTTCTGCCCTTTTGCATCAGGGGTATGAGATAAAATATCAGCAACTAAATGCTGACAAAGGATATGATAAGTTCATTGCTGCTTATGAGAAGAAAGAGAAAATTGTAAGGCTTGAGGTCGAGGAGCATAAGCAAATTGCGAAGCTGCAGGAGCAGGAAAATAATGTTCTGAGAGAAGAGATATCTCAATTGAAATCTGCAGCATCTTCTTCGGGAGCCTTGGTCCCTGTTAACCATGAAGGTTTCTCATTTCTAGAGGTTGAAAATGCCAATTTGAGAGATGAATGGGAAACTTTAAAGAGGATTGGACCCTCTACATCTGCTCGCGGACGAGCAAGATCTTCTCGGGGATGATCAAGAGCTGCTCGGGTTACTATTGAAGAAGCTAGAACGTAGGCAACTTTGGAGAATCAAGCATTCCAGTTGATGGCGAAGAATCAAGCATTACCTGAGATGTCCAAAAAAATTCTAAACCTCGACGAGCAACTCTCTGTACAAAGCTCTGCCTTGGAGAATAAAGAACTTTTAATGAAGAACTTCCATGAAAAACTGGAGAGGTTGACCTATCAGTTTCACAAATAGTCCAGAGAGTTTTGGATGGATGGATATAATGAAGCCCTTTATCACCTCGATCATCGGATCCAGAATTCAAATAACGAGGGTTACAAGCAAGGATGGTTGAATGCGCTGGGGTGTTAAAGTTGGAGCAGGGCCATTATCTCTGGGATTACTACAACCCTGGATTGCTCGAGTTGCCCATGCCACCCTTCAAACTTGATATGAGCTGGATTTCTGCTCGGAAAATTCCTTAGTGCTTAATCTCCAAGTATCTCGGCGACTACAGTCTTCATTCTAATTTTGAGATATCTCGCCCGGAGCACTTACTTGATCGGCCATCAGTGATGAATGTCAGGATGCTTAGAGACCTGAACTTCATAAATTACCCTTACGCCTTAGATGATCCTCCTGCTGGAGTAGAACCTATTTCAAAGGCAGAAGGGAAAAAGGCAATAGAATAGGATTTTTATGTAATGATTTCTACTTTCCACGGCATATGTAATCCTTCTCGATTTGAATGAAAAGTTTTGGTAATGAAATACATTTCTCACATCATTTGTCTTTTGTCATTACTTTATAAAATATCTATTTTATTCTCTGATGAATGTGTATATATATGTTGTAAGAAAACAAAAATTTACCGTGTTATTTTAAATTGTCGACCAACTGGAGTTGGTGAAAATTTATTGTTGACCATTATTTGACGATCAACCGGAGTTGGTGATATTTTGTTTCCCGACCAACTTAGAGTTGGTGGTAATTTGATATGCCATAAGTAAAGAAATTTTGTTTTATTTTTTTATTATAGTGACTAATCACTTTTTAATTATGCGCCACGAAACGACTTCCATCCCATGATATTGCTTAACCAATTATTTCAGACCAACCGGAGTTGGTGGATTTTTATTCCCGACCATTCGTAGTTGGTGGATTTTATTTTGCCGACCAACCGTAGTTGGTGGACCGACCAATCGTAGTTGGGGGATTTTATTTTACCGACCAGCCGTAGTTGGGGGGTTTTATTTTACCGACCAACCGAAGTTGGGGGGTTTTATTTTACCGACCAACCGTAGTTGGTGGACCGACCAACTGTAGTTGGGGGGGGGGGTTTATTTTACCAACCAACCGTAGTTGGTGGACCGACCAACCGTAGTTTGGGGGTTTTATTTTATCGACCAACCGTAGTTGGTGGACCGACCAACCGTAGTTGGGGGGTTTATTTTATCGACCAACCGTAGTTGGTGAACCGACCAACCGTAGTTGGGGGGGTTTATTTTACCGACCAACCGTAGTTGGTGGACCGACCAACCGTAGTTGAGGGGTTTATTTTACTGACCAACCGTAGTTGGGGGACCGACCAACCGTAGTTGGTGGATTTTTGTTTTGAACTTGATGCGTAGTGTGTAGCACTAATACTCTGAAAAATTTCAACAAAAGGAGAGAATTGGATAAAAATTTCAACACTTTATTCATACTGAAGAAAACTTCATTTACATAGGAATCCCAACTACTGATAATACTTGCGTAGATGTTCTGCATTCCATGCATTCTAAAATTCTTCTCCTTCTAAGGTTTCAATCCTGTAGGTTCCTGGACGAACAACTTCTTGTTACTCTGTAGGGTCCATGCCAGTTAGCTTCCAGTTTATTGTGCTTTTGAATTACTTTCTTTCGCACGTAGTCCCCTTCTTTCAAATCACATTTCTTTACTCTCTTGTTGTAGAACAGAGTTGTTCGTTGTTGGTATACAGCATTCCTGATTGCTTCTTCTTCTCTAACTTCCTTGAGCATATCCAAGTCTAATCTTCTCATCAAGTCACTGATAGGAGAATTGAAATTCAGCACTCTGTGTGTGGGGAGGCCCAGCTCGGCAGGTATAACAGCTTCACTTCCAAATGCTAGCATGTATGGAGATTCTCCTGTTGCTGCTCGTGGTGTAGTACGATAAGCCCACAGCACATAATGTAGCTCGTTGATCCAATTTGCCTTCGCATCATCCAGTCTTTTCTTCAAACCATTCATCAGCGTTCTGTTTGTCACCTCAGTTTATCCATTGCTCTGGGGATGGCCTGGTGCAGAGTGGGTTTTTAATATGTTTGACTGATGATAATATGCAGCGAACTCCTCGTTGTCAAATTGGGTTCCATGATCAGTAATGAATGCATGGGGAAGACCATATCTACAAATGATATTCTTCCAAATAAATTAATATACCCTATCATAAGTCATATCAATAAGAGGTTCAACTTCTACCCATTTAGTAAAATAATCCACAGCGACTACGAGGTACTTGAACCTTCCTCTGGTCGTTGGAAGTGGCCCGACCAAGTCTATTCCCCACATGGCAAATGTACAAGGGGAATTAATGGGTGTTAACAATGCTTGGGGAGTTCTTCGGATAGAGAAGAAGTGTTGACATTTGTCACATTTTTTGGCATAGGCTATACAATCAGCCCTCATCGTTGGCCAATAGTATCCTTGCGTCACTAGTCTTTGCAAAAGCGTCCGACCTGCTACATGAGCTCCACAGAACCCTTCATGGACCTCTTCAATCAAATCCTTCACCTCGGAGGGATGCACAAATCTTTGCAGACCTGCTATAATTCCTCGTATATATAAAATGCCATTAGTTATTACATAATGAGCAGCTTTAAACTTCAGTTTCTTGGCTGCGAGCTTATCAGTTGGTAAAACCCCTTCTTCAATATATGCCCTGATGGGATCCATCCATGACGGTCCTGAATCAAGGGCAATGAAGTTCATTATCAGATCTTCGTCGATGCTCCTACTAGCCAAAATTTCTATTGGGATTGTTCTTCGTAGCTCGGTGCTTGTGGATGAGGCTAACCGAGCTAAAGCATCTGCTCTTGCATTCTCTAATCTTGGTGTTCTAATTAACTGTACTGCGTTAAAGCTCGATACAATCTCCATTGATTTTGCATAATACTTAATCATCAATTCTCCCTTTGTTGCATACACTCCCAGCATTTGATTTATGATCAAATGTGAGTTACTGAATACAATGACCTTCTCTGCCCCCATGGTTTTTGCTAAACTAAGACCTACAATCACAGCTTCATATTCAGCCTCATTATTATAATCCTTGAATTGAAAGCACAGAGCATACTCCACACCGATTTCATCTGGTCTGTTTAAAATAATCCCTACCCCACAGCCTGTACTGCAAGATGAGCCATCCACATACAGATTCCATATAGGTACTTCATTCTCAAAATTTTTATCGGATAAAGTTCCTCGGTGGAATATTTTTTGGTTCTTTATATCCTCCCTTAGAACTTCTTGCTGCTCGTCGACCATCTCCTCTTGATCGTCAACCGACTTAAGTTGGTCGGAGTTTAAATTTGATGATCCTGTAACATCCACAAATTGGTAGGTATTCAGCTTTTGCTACTTGGAGGTGTCAGGATAAGTGAATTCTGCGATGAAATCTACTACTGCTTGCCCTTTAAGCAATGATCTAGGATCATAAACTATGTCATATTCACCAAGTTCTACTACCCAGTACATCAATCTTCCTGATTTCTCTGGTTTATGAAGAGCTTGTCTCAATGGCATATCGGTATACACAACTATGGTATGAGGGCCTCATTCTTCTACTCGCTTCGATCAATACTAGTGCCAACTTTTTTAGTCTTGGATATCTGATCTCTGCTCCTCGAAAGGCCTTGCTAGTGTAATAAATTAGTTTTTGCACTCTATTCTCCATTCTTATCAATGCCGAGCTAACTGCATTCTCCAAAACTGCCAGATACAAGTACAATCTTTCTCCCATCACTGGCCTGGACGACAGTGGAGGTGCTCCCAGGTATTTCTTCAACTCTTGAAAGGCCTTCTCGCATTCATCATTCCACTCGAAAGTCTTTCGGAGTGTTTTGAAGAATGGTAGACATGTGTCAGTTGCTCGTGATACAAATCTATTAAGTGCTGCAACTCGCCCTGTGAGACTCTGCATTTCCTTCTTCGTCGTCGGAGATCGCAGCCCCAATAGAGCTTTGATCTTGTCAGGATTCACCTCAATTCCTCGTTGGTTGACAATATACCCGAGGAACATGCCTTCTCATACTCCGAATATGCATTTGGTAGGGTTCAACTTCATTTGATATTTATTTAGTTGATCAAAGGTCTGGCCTAAGTCAATTAGATGATCAAC
Organism: Sambucus nigra; assembly: GCA_949130495.1. Taxonomy (NCBI): domain Eukaryota; kingdom Viridiplantae; phylum Streptophyta; class Magnoliopsida; order Dipsacales; family Adoxaceae; genus Sambucus; species Sambucus nigra. The sequence continues at coordinate 252,205,855 of OX422210.1, forward strand.
AACTTTCTTGCTCTTCGTCAGCATATCGTTAACATAAACTTCAATGTTGTATCTGATTTGCTCTGCAAACACCTTGTTCATCAGCCGCTGATATGTTACACCTGCATTTTTTAATCCAAAATGCATAACATTATAACAATAAGTTCCCCTAGGGGTAATAAAAGAGGTACTCTCCCTGTCCTCAGTCTTCATCTTAATCTGATTGTAACCAGAGTAAGCATCCATAAAACTCAGTAATTCGTGCCCCGAGGTAGCATCCACCAGTTGATCAATTCGGGGCAGAGGAAAATGATCCTTTGGGCATGCCTTATTGAGATCGGTGAAGTCTACACACATCCTCCATTTGTTATTTTTCTTCTTCACCATCCCCACATTAGCTAGCCAATCAAGATATTTGACATCCTCAATAAAATAGGCTTTTTGGAGATTCTCGACTTCTTCTTGTATAGCTTGGTTCGTTTCAGGGCTGAACACTCTTCTTCTTTATTTTACTAGCTTGATCTCCTTATTCACATTAATCTCGTGACATAGGAAATTTGGGTCTATCCCTAGCATGTCCTCGTGGCTCCATGCAAAAGTTTGTTTTTTTCTTTTTAGAAACTCTATCAGCTCTTGTTTTATTGACACATCTAGTGAAGCACCAATTTCAGTTGTTTGTTATGATTGCTCGTCGTCCAGAACAATATTTTTAGTAGCCTCCATGACCTGACCCTTAACGAGATGAGACTCATCTCTTGGGTCTAAAGTCTCAATCTCCGCGTCTTCTATCTCATCAACCTGATAAGTAGTAGTCTTCTTTTTAGATTATTCACGCTCTTCTTGCTCGAAAGATGAATAGTAACATTCTCGAGCTACTTTTTGGTCGCCCTTCACCACTCCTACTCCAAAGTTGGTTAGGAATTTTAAACATTGATGTACTGTAGATGCTACTGCCTCAAACTTTTTCAAACCTACCCTTCCCATGATGATATTATAAGCTGATTGGACATTTTTATCCATCACGAAAAAGCTCACTCTTTCTGTTTGACAAGCAGGCCATGTACCGATGAACATATCCAACTTGATCGTCCCAAGTGGAAAAACTTTCTCGCCAGTAAAATCGAGGAGGGGTCGATGATATGGCTCCAATTGGGATAGCTTTAGGTTTAAACTATCAAAACATGGGTAGAACATAATATCCGTCGAGCTGCCATTATCCACCAAGACTCGGGAAATCACTACTTACTTAATCCTCATTTTGATCACCAATAGGTCATCATGAGGATATAGCACACCTGCGAGGTCATTCTTAGAGAAACCGATGACTAGTTTTTCTTTTTTTACCTTCCTCGGGCGGTCATCTTTAGCTAGATTTATTCGCTGAATATGAACAAGCTTGAGCCTCATTGAGGTAAGCTTTCCTCTCTGTTGTAAGGTCTCCACCTCCTGCATCTCCACCTGTAATAACATTACAATCAAATGATCCAAAATGGATAGAAAATACCTCACGTTATGGCTATTTTGGTCTTTTGGGGAGATCAGGGTCGTCTTGATCATCTTCATGGTCTATTTTCTTGTCATCTTTTATTCGTCGAGGAGATCTAGACCTCTGCCTTGCTCGGTCGTTTCTCTTTCCACCATTTTGGCGATCCACATACTTGTTCAATTTTCCTCGCCTGATGAGCTCTTCAATTTCATTCTGGAGAGCTATACAGTTTTTGTTCGTATGACCATGATCCTTATGGAACTCGTAATATTTGGATTTATCCCTCTTGTCAGGATCTGTCTTTATTTTTTCAGGCCAGTTTAACTCCTCGCTGTTCTTGATCTCTTCCAGAACGTGGTTTATATCTACCTTCAAAGGAGTATAGTTTCCAAATTTCTTCAACTGTTCCAATGCTTGCTTTTCTTTTGACTGCTTGTTACCACCATTATTCTTCTGCTCTTTCTTCTCAGCCTTATCACCCTCAATTTGGTCTCTTTGGAATCCATATTCTTCTTCGTAGCCATATCTTCCTCGGCGTTCATAATTTTTGTTGCCTTTGCCATTAGCTCTACCATGGTTGTGGGTGGATCTTTGGCTAGAGTGTAGTACAGTTTATTTGGCAACAATCCACTCATCAGAGCAGTAATTGCTGTCTTTTCTTCGTAATCAATAACTTCGAGCTTCTCATTATTGAAACGAGTAATATAATCCCTAGTACTCTCACCTGCTTTTTGTCTAACACTTAACAAGTGTGCTACTCATTTAACTGGTTTTTCTCCAGAATAGAAGTTTCCAATAAAGAGCTCGGCCAGTTGAAAGAAAGTTACAATCTTTCCTCGAGGAAGATTATTGTACCATATTTGAGCAGATCTAGTAAGAGTTCCCGAGAATGCCCTGCATCTCATCTCGTCTGGCACAGCATAGATATCGGCAGCAGCTTGGTATTGTTCTATATGAAGGACAGGGTCAGTTTTTCCATCATATTTAGGAGTCACAACAGGTGCTTTGAACTTTGATGGTGTGGTAAAATCCACAATTGCTTGGATAAAAGGTGTCCTTTGGACAAAAGTTCTTTGTAGAGGATTTTTGGCCTTAGCCATTTCCCCTAGTCTATTTTCCAACCTCTGAATAGATCCCTTCCATGCATCATTTCCCTCCTTGGGCCTATTGGTCCGAGCAACTGATCGTGTTGAATTTGCCTCTTGGGATCTTTCACAACGAACAGCTGGTCGGGATTGGGCAAAACCTTCCTTTAAATCAAAGGATCGTTGAGAGTTCCTCGACACCATCCTAGGGGGACTTTTATTTCTCCTAGGACCCAAACGATCAAAGGTAGAGACTCTACTCAATCTTTCAAGAGCACTGGTCCTTTCTTGAGATAGAGTGAAATTTTGTTGAGTGTCTGTAGCTCGTACCGAGGAAATCCTTCCAGGATGATAAGAAGGATCATTGGATCTCTCAGTACGATATGAATCAGTGCGTCTAGAATGAGATTCATCCAGGAATGACGTTCGTCTAGTTCGCGAAGAAGGCAATCGGGTATTTCTCTGAATTCTTCATTGTCCTGACTGGGCGGGTGCTCCACCCTGGATAGTTTGCATGAGTTTTCGCATGGTTTCTTGCATGGCGGTCTGGCCCTGAGCCAAATTAGCCATTATTCTAGCCAGATCTTGGACACTTGGAGGAGTGGATGGATTTGGGGGGTTTCCAGCGTTTCGATTACTGGATTCAGGATTATTTGCCATTGGTGATGAATTGTTTTGGTGAAAAATGATAATTACAGTCGTTTCCCACAGACGGCGCCAATCTGTTGATGTAAAAAACTATATTTTACCTAATTCTTTAATCACAGATAAAAATAAACAAGACAAAATATTTTTAAAGTGGTTCAGCCTTGAAAGAATGGCCTACATCCACTGTTTGTGTTATTGCTAACTGTTTGCAGAATTCTCGATAATGGGTTTATCAAGAAATTCCGGGTCCCCTGCTAATGAGGAGGTTATAATGTATTTATAGCCTTGAGGCGGTACAAATGAAAGAATAATACATAGCTGTCCAATAGGCGTGTGCATCTGTGTGATAATAATGAGCATTTAATGCGCAATCATACTCTTGATTATCCGGATATGAATGCTCTGTACGAGATGCAGCTCGGACCGCCTAAGCTGCTCGGACTGCTTAAGTAGCTCGGTATACACAAGTTGCTGGGTACAATAGAGTTCCTCGGAGAACACTTGTTGCTCGGAGCGCCTGAGTTGGTCGGGGAGGTTGAGTTCCTCGGAGTCAAGGTGTTGTTAAAAAAATATTTGTGAGTGCCATGTAGATTGACACGTGTCTCCACATAATTGGTCCATGTCAGTAGAATAAATTTGGTATCAACACTGTCATTATCTCACCTAGTGGAATGTTATAGTAGGATGCTAAAATTGGAAGGAAAAATATATAAATTTGGGCTAAATTTCTATTCCCCCCCCCCTCCCTAGGTTTATTTGAGCTAATATGCTTACACCAAACCTTAACCAGGTACTTTCACTTGGTACCCAATAGCATTTAGACCTTAGAAGAAATTCATAAGAAATTTCTTCATAAATTCTTCTTGGCAAAAGATGAGTTCACTTTAAGATACCCGATCCAAGGAGTTCAAAAACCATGATAGGATCTGATGTAGTAAAGCATTTGTCGAGAGAGTTCTTTGGATTTCCATGAGGAAGATACAGAGTCTAAGTTATTACAAATTTATCTTTTACGGTTTCTCAAAGAGTATAAAATCACAGTAATCAATGAAACCCCAAAAGGCACCTTCAAGAAATTTTTGTGAGCAATGAGGATCATTACTATGATAATTAAACTGAAGTCTTAAAATTCGAGACCTTAGGTGGTGACTTAGTTAGGGGGATTATAGGTATCTCAAAAACAAGGGTGTTATGTTGAAAGAAATGATAAAGTAAATAGGAGTGGATGAGGAACCCCTTAGGGGTGGCAAGAGGAAATTGGATGGTGAGGGCTCCCCATCATTGCCTACAGTTTTTAAAAGACATGGGCTACCATATAAACCTTACTCGAGAAGGTATATCAGGACCACCAAATTTTCTAAATAAGATAAAAACAACAGTAGACAAAGACAATAAAAATTTTGTGACTTACATCAAATGGTGGAACACTCTAACAAACATTCTTATAACTTGAGAAAGATCATCAATGAAGAAGTATCCTAGGTTTCTCCAAATTCCTCCAACGAGGAACATAAATGAAGATCCTTTGTTAACTCATCAATATGGGTTTACCCAAAACTCTTATAGACCATGATCACAAAGATAAAGATATTGACTTAAGAGAGGGTGAAATAACTTTTGAGGATATTTGTGATAATCTTTTGTAAAAGCTCATAGAAGTAAACTTGACAAGTTATTATGATGAAGTTGAAATTGATCAACGAAATTTAAGAATGACCTTAGACCTCAATTATGGAGGGAATTATAAGGAAGAGAGTGTTTGTAACATGCAAGTATACAAGTTGGAACTAGACTATGAATATATTGCTATTAGAAAGGGCCCTATTTAAACAGTTCTTCAATTAAATCAGACTATATAAAGGAAATCGAGTGGAGGTCACAAATAAATTTTTAGAATCTATATGCAAGAGAGGGGACCCTGGAGTGGCACAGACCCGTATGCAAGCTTATTTCACAATAATAGACCTTAGAGGTAGTGTATTCTGAAGTAGAGAGTAAGCTCCCCTCTTCCATAATAGGCCATTATATGATGCAACCCATGTGAATGGGATAAGTTTACCAATATAATTGATGGATGGTGGAGTCTCCATCAATATGATGCCCATTAATATGTTATACTAAGATGAGATTACAAAAGACAAAATCTTGCCTATCCCCTTATCATATTGGAGTTGACAATGTTGATTTGAAGTCTTTTAGCCATCTGAACATGAGAATAAGTATGTGTAATTTCACTCCCCATATTAAAACTCATATCACTATGTAAATACTAAATACCAACTCTTGATTATGAGTGTGTGGTTGCACACTCGCGACATCATCCTTCCAAATTTCACTAGTGTAAAAAGGCTAACATATAAGGACAAAGTTATCATTAAAGGAAAAAAAAGTCTTTCATGGCCAAAGATTCTCACATAGTGCATGCCTCATTCTGTATAGAATTAAATAAAAAAGGAAATCATGTTTTCCTAAGCAATAGAAGTTAGTAACTTAAATGACCAATATATATATTTCAGAGAAGAAGTCGGTCCATGAGATATTGGAACCAAAAGTGATGAAGGGGGAAGAAATAGAGGACAATAATGATATAAATGACAAGGTGATGAGTAAACTTATAAGAATGTGTAAGAAATTCATGTTTCCAAACGACAAAGTTATATACCAATTATAATTGTGTAAGTGAGTAGTATTCTGGAATGAGGAAGATGACCTAACTCTAAAGTACTTTGTAATTTATGAATACCATTTGAAGATATAAAATGTATGCAAGATGGGCCACGAGAACAACGATAAGAATTGAAAGAAATAAACTTGGGAGTAACAGGAGGTGATGAGAGGCCTATTTTCATTTCTGAGGGTCTTAATAAAAAAAAAAGAGATTATAAATTTGCTGAGAGAGTTTACAGATGTGTTTTCGTGGAAGTACACTGAGATTCCATGGATTTATACCAAATTTTTATCTCACAAATTGAACGTGTTTCCCAATGATTGACCTATAAGGCACACCACTCACATGGACAAGGTTGAATTAAATTTAAGATCAAAATTGGGATAGATACTTTGCCTGAGATTGCGTTTATAAACCCCATCCAACATCCTATTTGGATATAGAGAATAATATTAGTGGCTATAAGGACAAATCGTAAATACGAATTTTTATAATAATACAAGAATGATTAAGATGGAGGGAACAATTTCGTCTTCATTTCATGATAAAAGTTTAAACTTGGGCTCATACTGTGAAAGATTATTCTAGAATATGTTGGAATTGGGAGGACCAATAGTAGATATGAAACCCTTATTAATGAGGTCTTCAATGACATTTTTAGGTTGTAATAGAGTTTTGTATAAATCCCTATTTCTTAATGATACTCACAATATAGATTAGTGCAATGAGCTATGGGCAACATCTTGGGAAGAGGTTTTTTTCTAAGGGTGTGAGATATATTTTCTCTTAAGTTATTCTAAAACCTTTCTCGTGGGAGAATATATTTCAATGTCGAGTCATACTTTAGGGTTGGGGTGAGGAACTCGAAAGGTTTCCCAAGAGCATTTGGTATGAGCATAAAAAATATTAATAAGAGTTTAGGGATTTGAGACATTATCCAACTAATGTTTGATGAACTGACTTTACGACATCGGGTGATCAATGTCATACGTACTCCTAAATATTAGCATCTAAGTGCATTAGGACCATGGAATTAAGGATTCATTGATTATGAAATTGTTCTCAGTATAATGGTATCAAGTTCCTCTACACTATGTAACATACTCTTCCTCTAATAGGTGATTAGTCATTGGAGAACTTTGTCCTTCGAAGTGGTAGGAATCTTACTAGTACCTTGGAAGGTTCTTTCCATATGAGCTCCATGTCTTTTTGGGTAATCTCTAGATTTTTAATGAATTAATATTGGAAAATGAGCTCTAAGATTATGTCATCACAAGTTTGAATGAGGTGTGTACTCTATCTAGGGTCTCCCCCAAATAGGTTTTATTGAAACATTTAGTCGTTAACTCTATTGTTAACCCATATTAATTTCATGGAGTGGATTTAGTTTTGTAGGTGGATATAGGAGGGCCAAGACTAGTGAACTTATCAATGCCTGTAATATTAAACTTTGATATATGACTAGAATTTACATAAAAATATTGTCATTGAATGTCTCCCCATTTGTCATGGGACTTTAGGTTGTATAAGGTGTATTGTAGTGCCTCAATCTCCAATATGATATTGGCAACATTATTAATGTATGAAGTATCAGCTTCATATTTAATTTCCCAGACTGACATATCCTTATGGGTTTGCAAAGGGATAAGAGTTGATTGTCATTAAATGGGTGATGTAGTTGTGGAAAGTTCATCGATAATCTTTGATATATGTAGTGTATGAATATGTTTAGATAGGTGATGTATAGTAGGTTCTTCCACAATCTTATTATTTCCAGTATAGAGTTGATCTTAATGGAAAACATTGACATTTTCCTAAATATAGAAGGATGTTGCGAGTACTTCGACCATCATGGTGCAAATGTTTTTTGGGGTGAGTTCTTTGGTGACCTGATTACCATTTCTAAATGATATTAGAAGTTGAATGGAGCTTGAACTTACCTTTATTCATTATTTTTTGAATTGGGATTAAGACCAATACTAGGTAGAGGAAAATTCAATGTCACAATTGCACAATGTGTGAAGAAAGTCATGTAAAGTCAAGACAAAGAAATGGATAAGAGGATATACATATGTACACAAAACCTCTACACAATCATAAATATTTCTCATTTTTTTTTAATTAATATTACTTGGGATAATCCACGAAATGGGTAAATAGGGGAATCCCTCTGGTATGTAGAAACTATCGAGGGTGCATTCCTTTTCTTAGGGTACCCTCACACTACATAAAGGTGGGTCTGAATGTGTCCATGCATGATGGTTGCCTATATTATTAGAGGATGTGAATAACTTCATAAGGATTGGGTATTTTTTACAAAAAAGGACATACATAGATATTTATTCCAACCCCATATAGGTAATAAGAGGATTTTCATAAGGACAAATTTCCAATAGAGTCAATTTGTTTGTAATTGGCATAATTCTGGACAAAACAGTTTGAGTCTAGGCTAGCTATGGAGTTGTGATCCCACAAATCCTATGACATTCCAAGTTGAAAAATATGAAGTTAAAGATTTGAAGATGATATCATGCCATGTTTCATTCTTCATATTCAGATTGTTCTAGATCACTCGGGTATTGATGCTTAGTGATTTATATGATCTAGAATATGTTTTAAATGATTCATGATTTAAAATGGTTTTTAAATGTTTTGAAATATTGGGAATTTAAAATATATTTTGTGAAAATGTATTTTTATTATTTCTGAGTTATAATATTTTTTGAAATTTTGAGGAATTGTTTCTAAAATGAAATTGAGTTTTAGTTGTCGTTCAAACGACATCTTATGTCGTTCAAATGACCCGCTGCCTCAAAATTCACGTTTGATTATAAAAAGAGTTCTTCTACTCAGAAATACATAGAGAACATTTGCAAAATGTTTCTACAATAGGTTGCGAAAAAGTTCTCAAGGTTTTCCATCATCCGAAGTTTATTCGAGATTGAATCTCACAAATCAAAATCTTATGATCTTGAACGATTTTACCAAAATTGTGCTCTTCATTCAGTTAATCAAATTACTTTTCTGTGGTGGATTTTGTCTATGTTGTGTATGAAGACGAAGCGGTGAAGACCGTGTTCTAATTTGATGACAGTTATTGAGGCTACATCGGTGGATACTGAGGTACATGTGAACTCGTGTGTTTTGGATGAGTATCGTGAAAGGATTTCTGCACGGGCACTGTGGAGGACTGGTTGAAGAGTGGAAGAGGCATAAAGGCTTGTGGGTGATCGAGTCGTTGAGCAAGACTAAATTCTCTCTTTGTAATTTTCTATATCATAGTGATTGTCTGGCCTGGTCGTCCGAGATGTTTTCCCTTAGTGGTTTCCTCGCACATCGGCCTCTCTTGTGATTGATTTATTTACTTTATATGTTTAATTACTTAGATGCATGCTATAGGATTAAAAAGATAAAATTGGTAAATCAAAATTGGTTTTTCATAAATTAAGATTAAGACATAAAATTTAGAATTTTTGAATTTTTGCATTCACCTAAAGATAACTGCTGAAGGGTCTTCTCAAATTGGTATCAGATCTAGAAACACTATTGTATTTTTTGAGTGATCCCTTATCTTTAGCTATGCCTTTCAGAGGGTTTGATGATTTTAGAACACATTTGTCTGAAGGGTATATTTGGAAAACACGTATGAAGTCTGCACTTTATACTTTTGTCAAAAAGGATTACGTTGAAAGGTGTCTTGGTTGTGAGGGGTTGGGTCATAAGTTAGAAGAGTGCCCAACTAAACTAAGGAAGGATGTTAATAAAATGATAAATTGTGTTTCTACGCTTAATGATAATGACCCGAAAGAGGAAAACTTTTATTCTAGTAAGAGAGACCTTCCCACATTCGTGGCTAATCATGTGAGTGATGACAACAAATCTTCTCGTGAAGATATTTTTGTGCATGATTCTTCCGCAGTCGTAGTTTGTGAAGCCCAAGAAAGTGAGGGCGATGAGAGTGAGGGTGAAAGTTTTGACGATAGTGAGCTACAAGTTGCCTTCTGTGTATTATATGCAGAAACTTTGGCGGTAAAGAAGTCTAATTTGAAATTAGAAACTAAGTTAAAAGAATGTGCCATAGATAATAATAATAATAATAATAATTATTATTATTATTATTATTATTATTATTATTATTATTATTATTATTATTATAATAATACCGACGCATTAATTGAGGATCTTAGGGCACGTGAGAAGAATCTTCGAGAGAATCTAGAATATGTCGAGGGAGAGAGAGAGATACTCTTTGTAGGCCCCTCTTTCTCAAATGTGCTTTAAGGATGTCAAAATAATTGTTCTTTCAAAAATATTTTTCAAATTTTAACACGCACCAAGTTTATGAAACAATTTCAATTAAGTCCAATTTTATCATGTTTAATCATAAACATGCATCTAGGTGATTAGAGTAAGTAAAATAAAGTAAATTTCACAACGTCAAATGTACGAGGAAACGACAAAGAGAAAAAACCTCGGACGGCCCAAGCCAGGCAATCACTATGATACGGTTTAACAAAGGAAGACAGACAGACTTACACAACGACTCGATACCCACAGGCCTTGACGTGCTTCTTCACTTTAACCGCTCCTCCACAGTGCCCAATCAGGAATCCTTCCACGATACTCATCTACAGCGCATGCATCCACGATTGCCTCGGTGTCCACTTACGTAGCTTTGGCAACCGTTTACCATTCAGAATACGGAGTCCAATGATTTTTCATCGAAAAACCCAACGATCAACATTTTCAATATGGATGAATAAACTCTAAATAGTGAAAACAAGATCTCTGTAGCAATTTTTTATGAAATCTCGGATCTTTAAACACTAAGGAAGGTTTTAATATTTGAAAACTTTAGAAAAGTGATGCAGAAAATGAAACTGTTCTAAACTTTATTTTGGTTCTGCACACCTATTGAAATTCTGAGCAGACACTGCCTTAAATAATAAAATTAAGTCGATAGGTTGTTCTAACGGGATGCACATGCCTTTCTAACGACTATGACATGTCGTTCGAATGACATCACAGTCGTTTGAAGCACTTAAACCAAAGTCAGTGCTCCGTATGACTCTAAACATTAGATAAGCTTAAAAAATATTTTAAAAATTTTAAAATCGTTTTTAATAAAGTTACCATCCTTTAAAACTCTTTCCGAACTCCATAAACATAATGCGTTCATACCTGAGAGATATTCATAATGAAATTTGAATGAAGACGTGAAACATGCACCAATAAAACATGGCACGGTTAATCCTTGAAGCTTGGCTGTTATGTCTTCCATACAAACACGTCATACACTATGTGGAGATCCTGACAATATAAAAATATATCTATGACTCAAACAAGTTTTGTTTAGGTAATAAGGCAATTACATACAAAATGGAATCTTTGAAAATTTTGTTCTTTCAGTCTTCGAGGTTTAATGGAGGCTATGAAAAAGGATCTTCTAGAGTTTGAGGAGTCTAGACATATACTCGAGTCTAGGATTGGTGTGCTTGATGAGAGATTGAGAGATACGACTAAGGTTAAGTTTGATTCGGAAGCTAGGTCCAAAAATTTAGATAAGATATTAGGCACCATCCAAATCAAAGATGATAGTGTGGTATTATTTTTTATGATCATGTTTCACCCATTCCCAAAGCCAAAACCATGCGTTCAAGAGATCCACCAAGGAACATTAGGATAGAGCCGCCTAGGAACGTTAGGAATAATCTTCATGTTGGAAACGTTTACCTTCGTATATACACTTACACATATTGCGGTAGGAAAGGTCATCTTAGATGGTTTTTATATGATCTTAGGAACCCTCCTCGAAAGACAAAGAATAAAGTTGTTACGGTTACCAAAAACCCCACTCGTCGCTTCACACCTAATTGGGTTAGGAAATCTAATTTAGAGGCTTTAGGTATTAGGCTCAATGATACTCGTGTAATTGTTCGTTTCTCTCCTCATGTTACATCTTACGATTGAGTGTGTTTGTCGGTTTGTCATACTCTAGTTGTGTCATATTGATATATCTTCTTTAGGTATATCTTTGTATTGTTTTTAGCTTCTTGAGTCTTATGGAAAATATTAAAAGATTTTTGGTTTCATATATTTTTGGTAAAATACAAAAAGATTTTATTTTTTGTCAAATATATTTTGAAAAATGCAAAAGATTTTTTATTTTTGTGTCGTGAGTTTACATGTTTGATGTGGCATATTGGTGTGCTTGGACCCATTCATTTAATTTATCTATGTGTCTAGGACATTTGGTCATGATTATTTATGCTTAGAATGATCTTAACCATTTCTAAATAATGGTGTTTCGAAGTTGATTTGCATTTTTATTCGACTTTGTATATAGGCCATCATTTCACACATGCACGAGCATACATGAATGTTTGACTTCACATGAATATCTAAGTTTGGTGAGGCATTCTCCTCTCAATTTTTGTCATTTATACGTAATCAGGATAAGGAGGATGTGTTCATGTAAGATTCGTTGCCATGATTTTAGATATTATTCAGATTAAAAAAATGATGAGTGTTCATAGGAAAGGGTTGCGAGAGTATAATAAATTCGTCGTGAAAGCCACTGTTTGAAATAGCCTCGAAAAAATTAAGGAAATAAAAAGAATCGTATGCCAAAATGGGGACAATAGGATTTCTCTAAGGTGAGAAAAGTAGAAACCTCAAAAGAGATAACAAAATATATATATATGAATATATGAGGGTGTTTGGATGGAAAAATTACAACGGGTTTGCATCACGAATCCCAATGTTAAAAAATCATATCATGACGTTATTATTTGAAGAATCATCAAGATATCGGATTTGTGTGCATGACGTTCGTTTAGTTCATTGAGTTGAATTAATTAATTGTCACATATGGCTAAAACTAAGTTTGATAAAATTTAGCTATCAATTAGAGCTCTTGATCATTTCGATGTGTTGGAATTATGATACATTCGTAGTAGTTCAGGCCCATACACTCCATAACCATGTTTGCTCACATCGACACTATCTTAGTGTAGACACCATATTTTAGGACCCCCTAAGTTTCTCCTTAGGTTCCTAACACCTCCCCCATTTCATTACAAAACCTAGGCCATGCTCCGAGTACCGATCTAGAGGCCACCGGGTTCTCTCGAGCCCCATTAAACTCTGGTTAACTCTATTGTTAGAGAAAAATCTCAATGAATCTTCGAAGGTCTCTGAATCCCCTTTCCAACGGTCCACCTCGTGCTTAAATCGGCATAACAGTTCAGACGAACGAACCATTTACCCCCGAAAATCGATCTGGAGGTCATTGGGCGCTCTTGGGCTCTGATTTTACCCTAGCCAACTTCATCGTCAAAGTGAAAGATCTTTGAATATTCGAAGGGAAATAACACCCCTTTTCCAATGGTTCACCTCGTGCGCAAAACGGCATAACCGTTTAGATGAACCATACATTTTCCCCTAAAAATTGATTTGAAGGCCACCGGGAGCTCTCGAGGTCCATTTGACCAAGATTAGATCTTCATCTCGAACGAGACAGAATGAATCCTCGAAGGGCACTAAATACCCTTTACAAAATTTGTCATCCCGAACCCCATAGGATATAATTAACTAAATAGTTTACAAACCACAATTATAATTTATTTATTATTTAGGTAATACATATTGAAACAACTTCAAGGTTAAAATGCGAAATATTAAAAAAATCCAATCGTTTTAAGGAGACATAATTTCAACATAACTCACATATCATTCAACTTAATTACAACTAGTGCAGTGTATAAAACAAACTAACAAGACCCTACTTCTATGTACTCAACCTCCTAGACCTCGCAGTTGCAGCTGGAAAACCTGAAAATGTAAACATATAAAACCATGAGTTTAAAAACTCAGTGAATGTACTACATGTCTATATAGTAAAAGTACTATATTAGGATCTCAACATATTAATATATACATCTCTGTGCCAAATTAGGCCATATACATATCCGGAGTTAATAAACCCCACATCTCCTGCCCGTAGGCAATAATCATATCCATAGGTTTTGAAAACCTAACATCTCCTGAATTGCATAGCAACTCAACATATCCAGACTTTTATAAAGCCATAACATCTCAACATCTCTTGGCTTTTAAATAAGCCATAACATCTCAACATCTCTTGGCTTTTAAATAATCCATAACATCTCAGCATCTCATGACTTTTAAATAAGCCATATCATCTCAACATATAATACATATACATCATATCCAAAATCGACTCAGTAAGTACACTCACATTGGGGTGTCAACTATGTATTCACGTCCCTCTGGTGGAGATGAACTTGGTTGATTTGCCCTTACACCTATTAATCCAACTACATTAGTACTGAATCTCTATCATAAGTATTATCTTACTATAATTATGTACTTTCACTGACTACACAACCACAATATGATTCCACTTAAGTAGAATCCCAAGAAACATGAGTAAAGTCGAAACAATGGTATATATGTTGATAGAGTTATGAACATTCAATCGTAGAACATACCTGTGGGTACCCGAAAATTAGAACTATGGGCCTGGACGAATAGCCCAGTCCTGGCGGCCCAAAGTCCAGGCCCCTCATCTTTTAGGTCTCCCCCCATGATCCCATGAAGGGAAGTTATAGGGGAATGGAAAATATGGAGGAACCCATCACCTCCACTCATCTACATGTACATGTATATATTAAACCCTAGGTCCGGGGAAAAAGGACAAGTTGTATTCTCTGTAATCACTCTTCGGAGTATATAGAAATAATATCGACTGCACCACCGTGGACGTAGGCACATCTTGGCTGAACCACGTACATCCTTTGTTGTGTGATTGGCATCTTGTATTCCTTGTTCTTTTCTTGATAATTATTTCTCTCATATTTATTTGTGTTGCATAATAATTGCATCTACAATTGGCGCCGTCTGTGGGAACCGTTCATCTTTCCCTGAGAAGAGCCCACATCAAGAAAGGAGTTTAAGATGTCTGGCCACAGTAGCAATGCTCCCCAAGCAGGAGATATTCAAGAGCCACCTGCTCCTCGCAGGATTAGGTCTGAAGTATGACGTTCAGATCAGAGAGCTCGCCTGGAAAGACCAGCCTCAGAAGAAAGTCAGGGACCAGCGAGGTCCACGCAGATATCTAGGTTGATTGATGCGTACGAGGCAAGGCTCCACGAGCAGAGGGAGTCTTCTCGCAGATATGAGGCTGAGAATGCTCGCTTGAAAAGAAGACTGGAAAGACTGGAGAGGGAGCTTCGTCCTGATAATAGGAGACGCCCATATCGCACTCCTAGCCCTCAGGTGAGCAAATCTCGCAGCCGAGGAAGGAGCCCTAGGCGAGAATCTCAAAGGGACGAAAGAGGCGAGTCAGACGACGACCTCCGCGAACAGTTGCGAAGAGCTCGCCGCTACCAGAGCCCTACTCGCAGCGATGAAAACATACGAAATATGGTCCGCAGGGAAATGGACCAGCATCCCGCTCACCATGGAACAAGATCAACCTGAGAGCTCGCGAGGCGAGCTCTCAAAACCCAGATGAAGTCGCCTTTCATAAGAAAAATCGAAGAGGAGGAAGCTCCCAAGAAATTTGCCATTCCAAGGTTCAAGATTTACGACGGAAAGACTGATCCCATCGATCACGTCAGGTAATACCGACAGGCCATGACCCTCTAGAGTCACCGAGATTCCCTGATGTGCTGTATTTTCCCCTCGAGCCTTCATGATGTAGCACAGAAGTGGTTCGAAAGGCTCCCCCACCGGTCGATCAAGAATTTCAAATCCCTAGCCGAACTTTTTACGGCCCGATTCATCACCAGTAGCTCCCATCCCAAAAGGATGGATGCTCTACTAACAATAAAGAAAACGCCTCTGGAGACCCTCCGAGAATACGGGAAGTGGTACTGGGAGTTATTCAATGAGATCGAGGACTGCGCGGAGGAAGTGGCAGTGGCCTCCTTCAAAATTGGGCTCCCTAGTTCTTCCCTCCTCTACCAATCCCCGACGAAGAAGGAAGCTATGACTATTGACGACCTAATGGCCCGAATCGAGAAATACGCAAAGGTGGAAGATGTCACCCGCCCTAATACAGGAGAAAACGATCGAGCTAAGCTCACTACCAAGTAGGGGTGTGCAAAAAACCGACAAAACTGACAAACCGACAAAACCGAGCCGAACCGAAAATTTTCGGGCCGGGTTTTTTTGAGGGTCGGTTCGGTTCGGTTTAATCAGGTATAAAACCGACAGGGTCGGTTCGGTTTTCGGTTTTGGCATAAAAAAACCGATTTTGAACCGAACCGAACCGAATTAATTTTTATACTTTTTAATTTTATATTTTATATTATATTTATATTAGTGTTGACATATTATATTATATTTTTTAATTTTATATTTATATTAGGTATTAAAAAAATATATTTTTTATTAAAATAAAGGAAAAAACCGAACCGGCCCTGTATAAAACCGGCCCTGTAAAAAACCGACGGGCAAACCGAACCGGCCCTATCAAAAACCGACCCGATTCGGTTCGGTTCGGTTTGGTTTTTCAGCATTTTCGGTTCGGTTCGGTTCTCCTCCTCCAAAAACCGACATGGTCGGTTCGGCCCAAAAAACCCGGTCAAAACCGAACCGACCGACCCGTGAACACCCCTACTACCAAGGTAGGTGAGAAAACTGAGAACCAGAGGAAAGGAGGAAAGAACGGAGGCAAAAATGGCTCCAAGAACGGAGGGAACCAGGACGCGTTGAAAGCATTCCACGCGGTCAACACCGTCTTCAAAGAACCAATTTACAAGGTTCTCGCGAAGATCAAGGATGAACCATTCATCAAGTGGCCCAGGAAGATGGGAGGAAATCCCTCAAAGAGGAAAAATGCGTTAAGATGCGCTTTTCACAAAGAGGGAGGACACAAGACCGAGCACTACAAAGCTCTTAAGTCTCACCTCGAAGAGTTGGCCCAGTCCGGGAATTTGAACGACTTTGTGGAAAAAAGGGCAGAGAAAGTGACTGCCAACAGAGAGATGAGACCTGACAATATGATGGAGGATGATGCTGGACACGAGTTCATTGTAATTCACGGAGTATCTGACGTCAAACAGATACAAGGGAACTCAGCTCGAATGGAGATGAAAAAACTTACAGCGGTAATGCAGGCTTTTCAAATCGATCCAGCAAAGTCACAGTCAGGAAAGTGTCGACGAGCATAGGACGTCAACTATCACAAGCATATTGTTTTCACGGATGAATATTTGATGGGAGTAAGGACCCCACATCATGATGCCCTGGTCATTATACTCAGGATAGCCAACTTTGACATCGACAAGCTACTCGTCGATCAAGGAAGCTCATACGAAGTAATGTACCTCGACCAATTCAGGAATATAAAGTTGACCGTCGCCGACCTAAAGGAAGCTATTGTTCCTTTGGTCGGCTTCGCTGGAAAAATGACCATGCCCCTAGGCAAGATAGTGATGCCACTTCGTGCCGGGAACGTCTCCAAGATGATTGAGTTTTTGGTAGTTGACATCGAATCACCATACCAGGCCATCCTCGGCAGAGGGTGGCTTCATGCAATGAAGGCGGTCTCCTCGACCTACCATCAGAAACTCAAGTGTGTAACCGAGCGAGGAGTAATGGAGATCCACGGTGACCAAGTGATGGCGAGAAAGTGCTTCATAGAATCCATCCGACCAAAGCCAGAGAAGAAGTCCGGTCAACCCAGCGAGAAAGTTGATGAGGGTGTGATACCTTCTAAATAGAAACTAAAGTATGGAAGACCAGGAGTAGAGTATACCAGGCTCCTCCCCTTCGAGCGTGTCATCGAGGACTTAGTAGAAGTTATAGCCGAAGTTGGTGACAGTAGCAGAGTCTTCTTGATTGGATCATCTCTCACCGACCAAGAACAGAAGGAGTTGACGACCTTGCTGAGACACAACGTAGATGTTTTCACAATGGAACCATACGAGCTACCTGGCATTGATCCTGATATGGTCTGTCATTAGCTGCACGTCGACCCCACATTCAAGCCAATCACGCAGAAGGCACAAAGAACTACACCCGAGAAGGCTAAAGCGATCGAAAAGGAAGTCGAAAAACTACTGGATGCAGGATCCATACGAGAAGTGCAATTCCCCAAGTGGTTGTCCAACCGTGTAGTAGTTCCGAAGAACAATGGGAAGTGGAGAGTTTGCATCGACTTCACTGACCTCAACAAAGCATGCCCTAAGGATAGTTTCCCCCTCCCAAAGATAGACCAACTAGTATATGCCACTGCAGCTCACGAGCGAATGAGTTTCCTGGAAGCATACTCAGGATATCACCAGATCCCCTTGTATGCCCCAGACCAGGACAAAACGGCGTTCATCACGACAGTTGGGTTGTATTGCTACAAGGTCATGCCATTTGGGCTCAAGAATGCGGGGGTAACCTATCAGCGGCTGGTCACAAAAATGTTCAAGGATCAAATGGGAGACACAATGGAGGTCTACATCGATGACATGCTCGTTAAGAGCAAGAAGAAGGAAAATCACCTCTCAGACCTGTCAAAGACCTTCGAAATCCTCAGGAAGTACCGAATGGAGCTTAATGCGAGCAAGTGTTCCTTCGGTGTCCAGTCAGAAAAATTTCTTGGATACTTGGTCAGTAAGAGAGGCATAAAAGCTAATCCGGACCAGATCGATGCAATCAATAAGGTACAACCCCCTCGAAAAGTTCGAGACGTGCAGAAGCTCACTGGAATGCTCGCTGCCTTAAATCGCTTCATTTCCAAATCCTCTGAGAAGTGCAAGCCTTTTTTCCAGCTTCTAAATGGGAGTAAACCGATAGAATGGAGCCTGGGTTGCTCGTGAGATTTGGACGAGCTCAAGTCCTGCTTAAGATCTCCACCGCTGTTTGTCATACCACAGCAAACAGATTCTTTGTACCTGTACCTCTCAGTATCCAATCACACTGTCAGCTCGGCGTTAATATGCGAGGTCACAGGAATCCAACACCTCGTTTACTACGCGAGCAAGACCTTATTAGACGCCGAGCAAAGGTACTTGCCATTGGAGAAGCTCGCCTTTGCACTGGTAATAGCCTCGAGGAAACTGAAGCATTATTTTGAAGCTCATACTATCATCGTCCTTACATCGCACCCCCTTAAGTCGGTCCTAAGGAAAGAGAATTTATTAGGCAAATTATCTAAGTGGTCAGTCGAGCTCGGTCGGTTTGACATCCAATTTCAACCAAGGACCGCTATCAAGGGTCAGATCCTCACTAATTTCATAGCCAAATTCACTGGCGAAGAACTCCCCGACCAACCTCAACCAACAAAGCAAAAGGAGAACCCAGCAACAGTGGAAACCTAGAAACTATTCGTTGATGGAGCCTCCAACTCAAAGGGGGCAGGCGTAGGCATTGTTTTCATCACCCCTGAAAACACCATCATTGAGCAAGGAATCAGGCTTGGATTTGCAGCCTCCAACAAAGAAGCAGAGTACGAAGTCCTAATAGCCGGTCTCCAAAAGGCACAAACTCTGGGAGCAAAACGTTTACAGGTGTTCGGCGATTCTCAACTAGTCTCCAATCAGATAAGTGGAGATTACAACGCGAAGGATGAAAGAATGGCAGCCTACCTCGTCCTGATGAGAAAAGTAATGACGAGCTTTGAAGAGATTAACATTTAGCAGTTTCCCAGAGGACAAAATAGTCATGTCGACGCCTTAGAAGCCCTAAGCTCGGCAGTTGATTCTAGCCTTAAAAGGGTCATTCCCATCGATTTCCTCATTTGTCCGAGAATTAACCACAACAGCAAGCTACCAAATGTGGAACAAATACTCCAGGTGGGATCAACCCCCAGCTGGATGGACCCCTTAAAAGACTATTTAAAGGAGGGCACGCTCCCAAAGGATAAGAAAACTGCCCACCAGATAAGAGTCAAAGCTGCTCGCTTTCACTTATCCACAAGAGGTGACTTCTGTAAGAAGTCCTTCTCCGATCCCTACCTTAGATGCATCCACCCAGGCGATGTTGAGCAAGTGTTACGCGAGCTTCACGAAGGAATCTGTGGAAGTCATGTCGGAGGAAGGTCTCTAGCCTTTCGAGCAATGAAGGAAGGCTATTGGTGGCCATATATGCAAAAGGACTCCGTAATATATGTCCGCAAATGCCTGAAATGCCAACTTCATGCTCCTATGGTCCACCAACCCTCCAGCGACCTAAAATCCCTGACCATCCCATGGCCCTTCGCCCAATGGGGAATGGACATCGTGGGACCACTGCCCACCGCTGCCGATAATCACAAATACCTGTTGGTTGCAACTGACTACTTCACCAAATGGATCGAGGCAGAACCATTGGCAAACATCTGAGACGCTGATATGATAAGGTTCATATGGAGGAATATAATCACTCGATTCGGAATCCCCAGAACCATAATCACTGATAATGGGACACAATTCGAGAGTGTCCCCTTTCAGGACTTCTGTAACGAACACGGGATCAGGCACAACTTTACTTTGGTGGCCTACCCTCAGAGCAATGGGCAAGCATAAGCTTCCAATAAAACTGTGATCGATGGATTGAAGAAGCGATTAGAGTGAGCCAAGGGCGCATGGGCAACCGAGTTATCCCATGTCCTATGGGCATACCGAACAACTCCTCGGCGAGCAACAGGAGAAACCCCATTTTCGCTAACATATGGCATGGAAGCAGTCATCCCATTAGAAGCGGGTTTGCCAACAATGAGATCCGACCTTGTCGACCAAGGCCAGAATGATGAGGCATTTCTCACTGAACTCGACCTCACTGACGAGCGTAGAGAACTTGCCCTAGTGAAGCTTGAGAGCTATTAGCAACAGCTCGCAAAGTATTACCACAAAAGGGTTAACGCGAGAAGATTCCAAGTTGGGGACTATGTTCTAAGGAAAGTCCTGGGCAACACAGTAAAGTCATCAGACGGCAAGCTAGGCCCAAACTGGGAAGGACCCTTTAAAGTAACTAAAGACGACCTGCAAGGTGCCTATCATTTGGAAACGATGGAGGGCAGAGAGATACCACGAGCATGGAATGCAGCTAATCTCAAGAAATTCTATTTTTAGATTCTCAAGGAATTCTATTGTTGAATCTTTTTCTTGTATTTTTTATGTGAAAGGACAGTTCATTCCCCTTATTACTAATGAAATCAGTAACAGTTGCATTTTATCACACATATTTTCCAAATCACAGGCACGATGGTCGATATAGCAGTGGAATACCCCTCATCAGGTCATCGTCATGAAACACGAGAGACCTCTTAGCATTGCCCCTGGCAATATATAAAGCCCTACAGAGGATTCTTAGGCAATGCGACCAGATTTTATACTGTCCATCAAACCTACTTTGGTTGAGCAAAATCCTGATCAGATGAAGACATCCAATACCAGGTGTGTTCTCGCCAATTGCCCTACTTAGGCCTAAGGGAGTGTGACGACACAACCTAAAAGGTAAAATGGGGCATAATGGTATTTTGGTATTATACTGGACTGGGGGGACACTTGCATGACAAAACAAAAAGGATTATGAAGCAGCAAGAATATAAAAAGATTGGATGAACACGTTTAGTCGGCAAAATTTCCCAAAACATGAACTTTTCATTAATCTCTTATTTTTACAACAATGATAATACATGTTTAGTCGGCGAAGCTCGTCCAAAGCGTTTAAATTATCAAAAGAATAACAACTTGCAAAAATTCAAGAAGGTGGAAGCCTCCGAACAAGATAATCTGCCACTCTAGCTCTCCGTCCGTCATTAGGAGCGGGGACCAGCTCTTCCACAACCTCATCTGCGTCCAACTCTAATAGTTGCCGAGGAATAGCATCAATGGGGATTCATCAATCATCCCTCCTGAATGGGTTGGGCATCAGAGTGGAGGAGGACATCTCGTGACGATACCATAACACCGAGTTCCTCGGGACCTGAAGCACTTTCAAGGCACTCAACCACCCTCTGATGAAAGAAAGTTCCTCGAACTCGGATAGTCTTGTTGGAGCATCTAGCCAGCCTTGATCATAACCTCCAGCCCACGCTTGTCGAGGACCCTTCTTGAATAAGTGCCGCAATCGGGTAACGTCCCTTTGAAGCCCATCAGCAATTACATATGCTCGCCGGACATCATCACGGAGCTCTTCCATCTCCTTATCACGATGTTCTTCTGCTTCCCTGTTCCTGCCCCTGGTGCTCCTACCAGCTTGCGGGAGGGGAGGACGAGTGGAACCTCGCGGCATAGGAGGAGTATATCCAGCTCGCGAAGATAAGGAGCCTTGCAGAACCTCCGAAACAGTGCTCGGCGCATGCTCTCTAAGTTGTAAGACTTCCCTCCTCAGGTTTTCATTCTCCTGCTGCAGGAACTCCCCAACTTGGTTTATCTCGGTGGCCTCTAGTAACCTTGCTCTCAGTACATTGACTTCCTCTTGTATAGAGGCACCAATGCCTTCCATCTCCTGGAGCCTGTCCTTCAGCTTAGCCACTAGCTCGGACTACTCCTTATACTTTTGATTCCTTGACCTGAGAGATTTGTAAAGCCTAATAAAGGCCTGACGAACCTGAGGACTGGCATTGGGACTAAGAGTCCTGCCCAATTGAGATGTGGCAGGAATATAGTCTTCTACATCAGTCAACTACAAGACATAAAAGGGAAATGGAAAGAAAAATCAATCAATGCACTGGAAAAAGAAGCCTTTTCATTTCATTGATAAAAGTCAAGTACATCGAGCAGAAATTGGAAAAATTACAAGCAGAAGTACAAAAATAGTCCTAAAAGAAGATTAACTAGCAACCTCAGGCTGCCCAGAGGTGGCTGGCTGCATCCCCTTGTCAGAAGCAGCAGAGGCATCCCCCTCTATAGGGATGCCCTCATTCGCCTGGGCAGGACCAACATCGGCAGGAATTGTCTGAGAGGCAAGATCAACACCCTCGATGGCTGGGGCAGGGGCTTCTTCGTCCACAGTTGACCTCGGACTCGGGTCATGCTCGTCAAATAGAGGAGATTCAGCATCAACACCAGCAGCTAAGAGGGCCTTGTTCCAGCCCTTCTTGAAGTTCAAACGGTTGATGTAGCCTATCTGAACTTCGGCGTCTTCATAAGCAGCAGTCCACCCGGAGTTGTATGAATCCTCCTTGATGGTGGCTACCTGGGACTATTTCTCCTTTAACTGCTCGGTTAGAGCCTTGCTCTCCTCCACGACACCCAGCTTGCTCGAGCAAACTAGTTTATAGGCCTGCCTCAGCTCGCTCAGCTCCTTAACCGCCACATCCCTCTCTCGATTAGAATTGATGAGGACCAGATCAGAGGAAGCTCGGGCGGCATCAGCAGCCTTCAAATCAGTCTCCAGCTGAGAACCCATGACTTCCAGAGCGGACTTTTGCTTCTCCAGCTCTCCATTCCTTCTCACCAACTCGTCATGAGAACGGTATAGCACGGTGAAGTCAGTCACAAACTGCCAAAAATAAAGAAGAGATCAAGAAGGATAAACAACTAAAACTTGTAAAGGAATTGAAAAATGGAGAGGATCTTACCAAGGCTAGCCTCTGTCTAGCTTGTAGGGCCAATTGATCAGACCCCAGAGCCCTCTGGTGATCTGCAGGAAGAACTGCCCTCTCGAGCAGCGCAGGTGCCAGCTGAGGAGAAATGGCAACTGAGGCCCCTCGGGCAAAGCAGACACCGGGACCAAGGCTTGCCCAACCTTCGTACTTAACTCTATCTTTCTCCTCTCTTCCTCTTTCTCCCTCTCTATCCTCTTCCTCTCCTCCATCCTCTTCTTTTCCTCCACTTTCTTTCTTTCCTCCTCCTTTTTTCTCTCTCTCTCTCTCTCACCTGCTCTTCCTCTCTCCTCTTCCTCTCTTGATCTTGAGTAGAAGATCGAGAACCAGTAGCCACCACCCCTGAAGTGGACTTTTGTTTCTTTGACCTTTGTGCAAGGAGCACGTGGTCCTCATCATCATCATCTCTAATCAAGTTCTTCCTTGGAGGCATCTCTTCACCTAAACTGCTGGAAGAGCTCGACGACCCTCGAACTTCAGAATCCTCCTCCAAGTCAGAGGAACTGTTACTGTCAGAGCTCCCTTCACCCAAATTACTCGCAGCTCCTGCAGGCTCACTTTCAGAGCTGCTCTCCTCTTCATCCAACTGGATAGGCTCAGCAGTAGTCTCTTCGAAGGAATCAAACTCTGGTACACTATCCACAGGACGTGCTATGAAGCTGGAGCCAACGTTCTTATACTCAAGCAAAAAGGCAGCAGACCTGGGATGCTCACCGTCACCCAGAGGCTCCCTGATATTCCAAGCTTTCACCAACTCCGAGATACGGACCTCGCTGAGAGCAGGCTCCAAATTCTTTGACCTCGCTGCGCAAGAAAAAGAAAAGAGGGATTAAAAAAGTCACAAATCAGCAAAAGTTGAAACAACAGTACAATGTCTACCTATATATTCCTCCCCGTAAAAAGGAACAGATAACCTCTCAGACCTCGACCCTCCAAACTAGGGAGGGAACTGCCAATTCCTAACGAGGAAACCCTCTTGCCAGTAGTCCTTATGGGAATCAGGTAGGTTTACTACCAATACCCTATCAGGACTCCTATATTTGAGGTATAAGACACCTGAACTAGTTCGAGAAAAGGAATAACAGAAACAGATCTCGGAATTTCCTAATCTAGTACAATACAACTCGTTTATTCTGTGGACGCCATTTACTATCTTCCACACATTGGGCGAGCACTGTGCGGGAACAATATTGAAATAGCCAAAGAAATGCAAAAATAGATCATTAGGGGGAAAAGTAAGTCCCCCCTGGGAAAGCAACAAAACATGGATCCAGTGGGCATCCTCTATATCCCTAACGTTCCTAGGAGGGGAGGCACAACATTCAATATCTACCCACTCAGGAATGTTGTAGAACTTCCTGAATTCAGAGATTGACCTATTTCCAATCTTCGCCATTGAAAAAATCAAGAAAGTATACAAACCAAAGATAAAGTGCAAAGAAAGGGCACGAGAAACTTACAAAACAGAAGATCGGTTCAAGTGATGAAGAAGCACGAGCTCAAGACGACTAAGAAGCAATGGGAATGGGGATTAAGAGAAGAAGGTACGAGGCGCTAGAGTTCTCAAAAGAAGGAAGAGTACTAGAAAGGCTGAAGCAACGGAAGAAAGAGTGGCTATCCCAACAAGCCTTCAATTCTAATCATAGCGCACAAATAGCGAAGCAGGTGCCGCCAAAGCAACTTCACAGTTTTCGAAGAATCGCAAATTAGCCATAATGGTTGATTATTTAAATCCATTGAACCTATAAACATGGCCCAACAAATTTAAGGGCAATTGTGGGTACCCGAAAATTAGAACTATGGGCCTGGACGAGTAGCCCAGTCCTGGAGGCCCAAAGTCCTGGCCCCTCATCTTTTATAATTGATCCGGTCTCCCCCCACGATCCCATGAAGGGAAGTTATAGGGGAAATGGAAAATATGGAGGAACCCATCACCTCCACTCATCTACATGTACATGTATATATTAAACCGTAGGTCCGGGGCAAAAGGACAAGTTGTATTCTCTGTAATCACTCTCTGGAGTATATAGAAATAATATCGACTGCACCACCGTGGACATAGGCACATCTTGGCTGAACCACGTACATCCTTTGTTGTGTGATTGGCATCTTGTATTCCTTGTTCTTTTCTTGATAATTGTTTCACTCATATTTATTTGTGTTGCATAATAATTGAATCTACAATACCTCATAAGAAATTTATAACTAAAACCATGTAACTATTAAATCATACTTCTCAATGTATATACACATGAAACATGTACTCAAAATACTCTTTGGAAAGAGCAGACAAAAACATTCTTTCATGGAGTATCCAATATGGCCTCAAATTAGTGTCCTCCATACTTAACCATCCCATATTCATAAATAGTACACATACAGGTGTCCAAGATTATCAATCTGAAAACATATCTTAATATGATTTCCGTTACAAGTGACGGTGTAATTTTTCAAGCTTCCTAGGGCAAGTTATGGCCATTTCTTTACAACACAAGAAATCTGCCCTACAAACTCCTCTATTGTTCCTTCGACTTCCAAGAATTTTCATAATTTTTCTACAGTATAACTTTCCATGATTTTCAACACACTTTTAGTAGACATACTAAATAGTACAGAATTAAAGTTTCATAATATTTGGACTTCAGTTGTTATCTCAAAAGCCTGACCAAACCCAGGACATACCGAAATGAAATATAGAAACAGCAACTATATACCAACTTGCAACCATCACTATAGCCTAACCATAAGGAGTTAAATTCTAATTTTCGGATAAGATATGAATATATGAGTCTATTTTCATTTCCAATTGGAATTTCTGAATTCCAGTAAGCACACAAAGAGATATGCAAGTTTGAATACAAAGGGTTTCAATACAAAGCAATATGACCTATAACACCACTTATCTCACATATGAACCACTACATATTATCACAAAGGAGGATGGAATTTGGATCAATACTTCATGATTTATATACTTTGAAATAAGTATAATAGAAGATTAAAACAATATTAACACATAATATTACCTTGGAAACACCTTAAGGATTTTCTTGGAATTGTTTTCCTAGATTTTCCTTGTAACCCTTTCTTCCTTAACTTCTACCTCTCTTTCCTCAAGCTAATAACACCTCAAATTGAACCTAGGGAATTATTTACTGAAGAAATAAGGTTAAGGGAGAGTTTTAAGTCGGCCAAGGCTGCCTCCCAATCCATACAATCAAATTAAAACATTTGGTTTAATAAAAGACAATTTACCACTTAAGGGAATTGACAGGTTTGCCCCTTGTTCGTAATTTCGGCCTAACTTCTTACTCGAACATCCGTTTGATGACCCGTTTGTTGTTTTAGAACCCTAACTCACATGTATACAACTATGTATTCACCTCAAGTCAATTGTAATGTTACAAGGGTCAAAACTAGTCTTAAACAGGAACATTTCTATCGAAAATAACCAAATCTTGTGTTTGTAAATAATTCGACATTTCATGATTTATGAAAGTAGAATTATACTAACCATAATCACTTAAAATTAGATATACTAATAACACATTATTCATATCACATAGGATAAGTATGATTCAAATATAATTTATCATAATTATATACGGGTTGTCACAACCTCCCCCCCTTAGAAAATTTCGTCCCCGAAATTTAATACGAATGTCACTTACCAAACAAATGGAGATACTGTTTATTCATTCTATCCTCCATTTCCCAAGTTTCTTCTTTAATTCCATGGCTCATCCACATAACTTTAACTAATGGAATAACTTTATTCCTCAATACTTGCTCCTTACTATCAAGAATTTCCACCGGTTCCTCGATGTACGACAAGTCTTCTTTCAGTTCAATAGGTTGGGTTTTCAGTTGATGAGATGGATCTGCTAAATACTTACGAAGCATAGATATGTGGAACACATCATGCAAATGAGATAACTCTGGAGGTAATGCAATTCTATATGACAGGGTCCCAATTCTTTCCAACACTTCATACGGTCCAATGTATCTTGGACTTAGTTTCCCCTTCTTTCCAAATCTTATAGCGCCTTTCCATGGTGAAATACGTAGGAATACAAAATCCCCCTTTTGAAATTCCAATGGATACTTCCCCTTATCTGCATAAAATTTATGCCTGCTTTGCGCTATCTTTATCCGTTCCCGAATCATTTTGATCTTTTCAGTTGTCATATTTATCAATTCAGGACCCAAAACTTTCCTTTCACCCACTTCATCCCAACATAATGGCATTCTACATCTCCTCCCATATAAAGCTTCATAAGGAGCCATACCAATGGTGGATTGATAACTACTATTATACGCAAATTCCATCAATGGCAAATGATCATCCCAACTACCTTTGAAGTCAAATACACAGGCTCGTAACATGTCTTCTAATATTTTAATTGTTCTTTCTGATTGCCCATCAGTTTGTGGATGAAATGCAGTACTGAACTTCAAACCTGTGCCCAGGGAATTCTGTAAACGAGGCCAAAACTTAGAAGTGAAAGTTGGATCTCTATCTGATACTATTGACACTGGTGCTCCATGAAAACGGATAATCTCATCAACGTACATACTTGCATATTTGTCAACATTGTAGGTCGTCTTAACTGGAAGAAAATGAACTAACTTTGTCAATCGATCTACAATTACCCAAATAGAATCATGCCCCCTTGGTGATCGTGGCAATCCTACAACAAAATCCATCGTTATATGCTCCCACTTCCATTTCGGAATAGGCAACGACTGCAATAATCCTGCCGGCTTCTGATGCTCCTCTTTCACTTGTTGACATACTACACATTTAGCTACAAATTCGGCAATCTCACATTTCATATTGTTCCACCAGTAATACTCTTTCAAATCTCTGTACATTTTGGTACCTCCCGGATGCATAGAGTAGATAGAACTATGTGCCTCTTCTAATATATCCATCTTTAAGGACGGATCATTCGGTACACAAATTCTATTTTTATAGCATAATGATTCTTCCTTCTTAATTTCAAAGTCACTCTCTTTACCATCAAGGATTTCCCATTTCTTCTTTTCAAGGAATTGATCACTGACTTGCAAATTTCATATGTGTTCTGCCAGTAAAGGTCTCACTGTAACGTGTGCAAATAACGCCCCCATTTTAGATAAGTTCAACTCAACTCCCATCAGTCTTAATTCCATAATATTGCCAACCCGTGCACATTGAATACAAGATAACCTCCCCAATGACTTTTGACTCAGAGCATCTGTAACAACATTGGCCCTCCCGGGATGATGGTGAATGGTACAATCATAATCTTTAGTTAACTCAATCCAACATCTTTGTCTCAAATTCAAGTCTCTCTGTGTAAATAAATACTTCAAAATTTGATAGTCAGTGAAAATTTCACACGTCTCTCTATACAAATGATGTCTCCATAATTTCAATGCAAAAATAATAGTCGCAAGTTCTAAATCGGGCGTAGGATAATTACGTTCATGCTTCTTTAACTGTCTAGATGCATAAGAAATTACCTTTCCATGTTGCATGAAAATACAACCCAGACCCTGATGTGAAGCGTCAGTATAAATCACAAAACCTTCTCCACTGGATGGAACAGTGAGAACTGGAGCTGATACTAGCCTATTTTTTAACTTTTCAAAGCTGTGCTGACATTCATCACTCCACACAAATTTAACTTCCTTTCGGGTCAATTTAGTCAACGGCAAGGCTATAGATGAAAACCCCTTTATGAATCTTCTATAATATCCAGCCAATCCTAGGAAACTCCTTATCTACGTTACATTCCTCGGTCTTTCCCATTTCACAATTGACTCTACCTTCTTAGAGTCAACATAAATTCCATCTCCCGAAACAACATGCCCCAGAAATACTACCTGATTTAACCAAAACTCACATTTGCTAAACTTCGCAAACAATTGATTATCTCGCAAAACTTGCAATACAACTCTTAGATGCTTCTCATGTTCCTCTTGGCTAGGTGAGTATATCAAAACATCATCGATAAAGACAATCACGAACGAATCTATGAAAGGATGAAATACTCGATTCATTAAGTCCATAAACACCGCAGGAGCATTTGTTAACCCAAATGGCATTACCAAAAATTCATGATGACCATAGCGAGAACGAAAATCTATCTTAGAAATGTCACAATCTCTTACCCTTAATTGATGATAACTCGATCTCAAATCAATTTTTGAAAACACTTTAGCACCCTATAATTGATCAAACAAATCATAAATACGAGGCAATGGATATTTATTTCGAATAGTCACCCTGTTCAACTGTCGATAATCAATGCAGAGTCGCATGGTGCCATCTTTCTTCTTCACAAATAATACTGGAGCGCCCCATGGTGATACACTGGGTCTAATAAAACCTCTATCTAGAAAATATTGCAGTTGAACCTTTAACTCCTTTAGTTCCACAGGTGCCATTCTATATGGAGAAATAGAAACTGGAGTTGTACTAGGCACTAAATCGATAGTAAACTCTACCTCTCTGCTAGGTGGCAATCCTGGTAATTCATCTGGGAACACATCTGCAAAATCCTTAATGACTGGGATATCTTCTAATTTTTGCAATTCCCTGTTTGTATCCACAATATATGCTAAAAAGCCTTGACAACCCTTATTTAGCAATTTCCTCGCCCGAAGGGCTGAAATAAGACAGTTCGGAACCACATTTCTTTCCCCGGTAAATTTGAATTCTTCCTCCCCCGGCATATTAAATGTAACCTCCTTACGAAAATAGTCAATTGATGCATGGTAGGAAGATAACCAGTCCATACCCAAGATAATATCTAAATCTCGAATATCTAGTGGAATTAAATCAATGGTCCACTCCCTCTCCCCTATATACAATACACGATTTTTATACACAAGCTCCACTAACATCAAATCCCCCATAGGTGTAGAAATATATAAACCACAATCTAGATAAGAACATGGTCTACCCAAATGCATGGTAAATGACAGTGCTACAAATGAATGAGTAGAACCTAGATCAATAAGCACGTAAGCATGTTTGTTCATGACAGAAAATATACCTGTCACCACCTCTGGAGTAGCCTGAGCATCCTGTAAAGTCATAGCAAATATCCTTCCTAGAGCCCTGGATCCACTAGCCTGTCCTCTACCTCCTCCTCTCCCTGTGCCTCCATGTGATGAGCCTCGACTAGTAGTAGCTGATTGAATCCCTCCCAGTAGCATAGCACAGTTCCTTTTGGTATGACCAAGTTGATGGAAGTGATAACACTCTACCCCCTTTAACATGGGACAATCTGGACTAATATGGCCCTCAGCTTTGCAAAAATAGCATGTAACAGGCTTGGACTGCCTATTGTCATTCTCCTGCTATTTATTCTGTTGGACCATTGATCCTACACCCCTAAAACTACTTGGTGTCATATTCTGAACATAATTTCCAGTCCCTCTATCGCGCAGAAATCTTTGAATCCCTTGTTTTGAGTATTCTACATTGCCTTCCTTTTGCTGAGATGGATCAAATCTTCTCCTCTTTCCCCTTTGTTCCCTATTCTTTATTGCATCGTTAACATCTCCTTCAACCATCATAGCTTTGTTAACTAAGGAAGAATAATTTACCATCTCAAGTGCAGTGAGTCTATACTTGATAACCAAATTTAACCCATCCTGAAATCTGGTGCATTTATCCTCCTCATCATGTAAGAAATGTAATGAAAATCGAGACAAGTATGTGAATTTAGTTTCATACTCCCTGACCGACATATTCCCCTGAGTCAATGATAAAAATTCTCTCTCTTTTTTCTTTCGATACATGCTAGGAAAATACATTTCATATAAGACTTTAATAAAGGAATCCCAAGTAATTACCTCACCTCCCTCCGGAGTAAGCAATAAATGTTTAGAAGACTCCCACCAATATTTAGCTTCGTCCTTTAAAAACTAGCCAAAATTACCTTCTGCGAACCAGGTACATTCATCACCCCGAAGATAGTTTATGTGTCTCTGACCCAATCCTCAACTTCTAAAGGATCTACAGAACCTGAGATTCCTGGGGGGTTTAATTTGATAAACTTGTCGTACAGAGTATTCTTCTCCTCTCGTTGTATTTCCCTTTCTCTTCTTGCCAAAGTCTGCTCCTCCAAGTACTTGACTTGTTGTTCTGCTATTTTCATCATAAATATGTTTTGTTGTTCTACTATTAAAGTCATGGCACGAGCCATTTTCTGCATATCTGTAAGTTGTTCAGTAGCCCCCTCTACATTATTTGGATTTTGTTGGTTTAGTGTATTTGAAGACTCCTCATCCACCCTCTAATGAACATTTTCTCCTTCCATAGCTTACTATTTGTCATAAACCACAATTATAGAAACAAGAATACAACATTTATTTCTAACATAATGGTTAGTATTTCTTACAAATTAATATAAATGACCCACACAACGCTATTTCTGCCACTGCCATATCTAGACTCTCTAACCCCAGAATATAAAAACCTAAAGCTCTGATACCAAGTTGTCATCCCCTAACCCCATTAGGATATAATTAACTAAATAGTTTACAAACCACAATTATAATTTATTTATTATTTAGGTAATACATATTGAAACAACTTCAAGGTTAAAATGCGAAATATTAAAAATATCCAATCGTTTTAAGGAGACATAATTTCAACAAAAATCACATATCATTTAACTTAATTGCAACTAGTACGGTATATAAAACAAACTAACAAGACCCTGCTTCTATGTACTCAACCTCCTAGACCTGGCAATGGCAACTGAAAAACCTGAAAATGTAAACATATAAAACCATGAGTTTAAAAACTCAGTGAATGTACTACATCTCTATATATTAAAAGTACTATATTAACATCTCAACATATTAATAAATACATCTCTGTGCCAAATTAGTCCATATACATATCCGGAGTTAATAAACCCCACATCTCCTGCCCGTAGGCAATAATCATATTCATAGGTTTTAAAAACCTAACATCTCCTTAATTGCATAGCAACTCAACATATCCTGACTTTTATAAAGCCATAACATCTCAACATCTCTTGGCTTTTAAATAAGCCATAAAATCTCAACATCTCATGACTTTTAAATAATCCATATCATCTCAACATATAATACATATACATTATATCCAAAATCAACTCAGTAAGTACACTCACATTGGGTTGTCAACTATGTATTCACGTTTCCCTCTGGTGGAGCTGAACTTGGTTGATTTGCCCTTACACTTGTTAATCCAACTAAATCAGTACTTAATCTCTATCATAAGTATTATCTTACTATAATTATGTACTTTCACTGACTACACAACCACAATATGATTCCACTTAAGTAGAATCCCAAGAAACATGAGTAAAGTCGAAACAATGGTATATATGTTGATAGAGTTATGAACATTCAATCGTAGAACATACCTCATAAGAAATTTACAACTAAAACAAGTAACTATTAAAGCATACTTCTCAATGTATATACACATGAAACATGTACTCAAAATATTCTTTGGAAAGAGCAGATAAAAACATTCTTTCATGGAGTATCCAATATAGGCCTCAAATTATTGTCCTCCATACTTAACCATCCCATATTCATAAATAGTACACATATAGGTGTCCACGATTATCAATATGAAAACATATCTTAATATGATTTCCGTTACAAGTGATGGTGCAATTTTTCAAGCTTACTAGGGCAAGTTATGGCCATTTCTTTACAACACAAGAAATCTGCCCTACAAACTCCTCTATTGTTCCTTCGACTTCCAAGAATTTTAATAATTTTTCTACAGCATAAATTTCCATTATTTTCAACACACTTTCATTAGACATACTTAATAGTACATAATTAAAGTTTCATAATATTTTCACTTCATTTTCTATCTCAAAATCTTGACCAAACTTAGGGCATACTGAAATGAAATATACAAACAGCAACTATATACCAACTTGCAACCATCACTAAAGCCTAGACATAAGGACTTAAATTCTAATTTTCGGATATGATATGAATATATGAGTCTATTTTCATATCCAATTGGAATTTCTGAATTACAGTAAGCACACAAAGAGATATGCAAGTTTGAATTCAAAGAGTTTCAATACAAAGCAATATGACCTATAACACCACTTATCTCACATATGAACCAATACATATTATCACAAAGGAGGATGGAATTTGGATCAATACTTCACGATTTATATACTTTGAAATAATTATAATATAAGATTAAAACAATATTAACACGTAATATTACCTTGGAAACACCTTAAGGATTTTCTTGGAATTATTTTCCTAGATTTTCCTTATAACCCTTTCTTCCTTAACTTCTACCTCTCTTTCCTCAAGCTAATAACACCTCAAACTGAACCTAGGGACTTATTTGCTTAATAAATAAGGTTAAGGGAGAGTTTTAAGTCGGTCAAGGCTGCCTCCCCATCCATCCAATCAAATTAAAACATTTGGTTTAATAAAAGACAATTTACCACTTGTTCGTAATTTCGGCCTAACTTCTTACTCGAACATCCGTTTGATGCACCGTTTGTTGTGTTACAACCCTAACTCACATGTCTACAACTATTTATTTTTCACCTCAAGTCAATTGTAATGTTAAAAGGGTCAAAACGAGTCTTAAACAGGAACATTTCTATCTAAAATAACCAAATCTTGTGTTTGTAAATAATTCGACATTTCATGATTTATGAAAGTAGAATTATACTAACCATAATCACTTAACATTAGATATACTAATAACACATTATTCATATCACATAGGATAAGTTTGAATTAAATATAATTTATCATAATTATATACGGGTTGTCACAAAATTCCTCCTCATGCACAAATCAACCATACAATACGAATGAATGATCCATTTACGTTCGACGATCTCCCGTCTAAAGGAATAACGAGCGCTTCTGAGTCACAATTGACCCAAAGTCAACTCCCGAACCCGGGAGTGTCCCAAAGGACACTTCAAGGTATCTATATTACCTTTTCAATTGTATGCCCCATGCATAATTTGGATCAACATATTGCGTTCTACGATCATTTTTTCCAGAAAAATTTGCACGAGACTACCGATTGGCAGGTCCATTTCTCTGCCTATCGACAGTGTGCCTAGGGTTACCTACCGATTGGCACGGATAGGTATATGCCGATCGGTACCCCCATTACCCTATAAATAGACGTCATGATCTCACTCCTAATGCATACCTCAGATCCATCAGCATCAGTGATCTCAACAACATTTTCTTGAAATCAACGAAGTTTGCTTATGTGAAATTCCTTTTCATCTTACATTCATATCCTTTTCATACCCAATTTGACAAAAATCCCATTCTCTCTCATCCAACATTCATCTCAACATTTAAGGGAGTTTATTCAAGATCAAGATCAAGCTTAATATCTTTAAAGAAGGTCCAAAATCCTTCCCTCTCTCTTTAAATTTCATGTTTTTACATTAATTACATAAATTCTTAATCTATCTTTTTCTTTAGTTCATACACATTAATATCTCACATTTTTATTAGTTATATTGCACATACTTTATTTCTATAAAAAGCCCAAAACAAACAAAAAGAGGGTACACCTATAAATTCCAACGGGATTGTCCATCACAACTTTTCAAAACTAAAAAAAAATTCTACAAACACACATATAATAAAATCTCGTTCCAATCTATGGGATAAACCTCACCCTTATGCTGCATGTGAATAACGTGGACTTTGATGCCTTTATAGGCTATGTAGGCATTTCGGATTTAAACCTGAGACTCAAGTCCAATTTCGAATTTTCCCAAATTCCTCATTTCTGCATCTATACATTACCTTAATACATATTATGTTTGTATTCCTTGTTAGCATTTTATCCAACATATATTATCGTTTCACCATAATGATCAATATTTCGATAAATGCATAAATCGTATTTTTTTTAATTATTAGTTTGGGAACATTCCTATGGATGACCTTACTCTACCTCCTTCGTGGTATGAGTTGGGAGATTCCGATCTCCATTATATATACATGCAGATACACTTCAAGGAGAAATAAAGGAAAATAATAACACAAGCCCATGAGAGACCGAAAGGGCGGGTTGGGTGCCTAACACCTTCCCATTCCGTAACATAGCCCCAGAACCTTTAAACTATTTATTTTATAAGCATCAATTTGGCTTTGATGCCGCTCTCTCGAAGCGGTGACATGTTCTTTTGTCTGTTTTGTGCAAAATAGGTTGGAGACTACATCTCTTTACATTCACCCCACACCGACGACGACCGAAGCGCTCCTAGAGCAGAGAGGATGAGAGACCTTTTTTTCACCCCCTTCCACCACACAATCCATCTTGGGAGAGGAGATTGGAAATTCGGGATGGCCACAGTGGCGACTCCAATGGGGACAATATTTTCATAAGAGGGATAGACTCTGTTTACGTGGGTGTTTTTATTTTTTGCTTGTCTGCGTATGCACCCACCTATATGTTCCCTTTTTTCTCCTATATTATTTCTTACACCTATATACCTCATTCTTATATCACTACTCACTCGTACACTTGTAAATACTCTACATGTACACTTCACATTATATGCACCTAGGATCACTTATATCCATATGTTGCACACACCACTTAGAATATCCATGCTTAGGTGTCACTAACACACACCTCCACTTACCACACTTGTATATATCCATGCTCACTCACACTTTTCACAGACCACTTATAATTGATAAATGCTTAGGTTCACTCTCACACACTCACTTGTATATATTCACACATCACTCACTCTCACATATCCATGCTTAGTATAAATATTGTCCTCGGTGTTTATGTAAAAATCATTTTACATAAACATAGAGGACGATGTTCCTTTTTGTTTGGGGGTGGGGAATTTTTCAAAATAGTACCTCTTTTGGAAAAAAAAAATCAAAACTTGATTTTTAAAATTTTCGTGCAGTTTCTTTCATCTCATTCATTGATGTGAATTTTCTATCATCCATCTTTTAAGTCAGGGAATCGAGCTAGTGGATTTATTTTTCCTAAAATAGCTCATGTAATACGTTCCAAGGCATTTCGCACCATGATTTTCTAGACTCAACGAAATTTGTGTACTTGTCACGTCAATATGGTTTAGAGTTGAAGAAGACTATAATTCTCACGATAACCTTAAGGATCACTAGTAGAGACTTTAGCTTATGAGATTCATGCCTTTCACCTTTAGAGATTTTTATGCAATCTCCGAGTCACGAGTTGATTCAACTTCCTTTGGGTCCGCACTTAAATCGTTGTATGATGTCATTATTCTTCAATAAATTTTTGACTTGATCACTGAGAACAACATCACTATCGAGTTGTAAGAAACACGTATCTTGAAGTTTTTCCCGATCACCATACCTTCACCCATATACTAACCAAATTCCATTTTATCATACATCCATACACCTTCAATTTTCCATATCATCATCACATACATACCACCCATTTCCATATCAATTCCATTTTCCAGTCATCAAGTTGAAAAAAGAGAAGAGTGTTGAAAGTGAAAAAGAGAAGATTCGTCATAGAGAGTGTTTTTATTTTTTGCGAATATCTCTCCCAAAGACGATTCAGATGGAGAAAAGTTAAATACAAGTCTATTTTGGGGTAATTTGTATTTTTAGCAGATTCATCTCACACATTGATGCGTATTTTGAAAAGAAGAAAAATAGAGAAAATAAAAGGAGAAGATCCGCAATAGAGATTGTTTGCATTTTTAGCGAATATCTCTCCCGAAGTTTGATTCAGATGGAGAAAAATTAAATACAAGTCTATGCTGGGGTTATTTGTATTTTTAGTAGATTTATCTCATACATTGATGAGTATTTGAAAAAGAAGAAAAAGAGAAAGTCGCAGTCAAGAAATAAATACATTTGTTCGTCAAAGTGTAATAAACTTTTCTCAAACATACACCATCCATTCGTCATATCACCATCCTACATCATATCATCCCATATTTCTAATTTCATTTCCCACTCACCCAAAACATCCATCATATCACCATCATATCCTATATTATCTCATCATATCCTTCTCATTTCATTTCCCCCTCACCCATAAACATCCATATCTCCCCTATGTGTTTGGCCAAATGAAAGTCAACGTGGTGAATAACTCAACGTTCTCATTATAGTGATTAGCATTCTTTCATGAGATCACTATTCTTTCAAAAATGTTCATTCTTTCTTATATGTGTGTGATACATTTGAACTTGCTTACATTTACTCACCTCCTCACACACAAGAGCGATACACTTACCCAAATCTCGAGAGTTCGTTTGAGAGAGAGATATCCAGTGAAATTTTGAAGTTCAAACGTTGATTTCGAAAAGGCAATCTAGGAATTACTCTTGTGATACTCAACCCATTTTGACTGATTCACACACACACGTTGAGTATAAGGAAGCATGTGCCTTGAGTATCTATGTAGCTAAACTTTTTACACTTCTAGCTTCAATTTCTCAAAATATTTACCTTGTGATGGATTATGCGATTATTCTATGTCTAATAAGAGATTAACTGCTATTGAAAATAAAGAATTTTGTGGGTATATTCCTCACAAATCCTCACGAGACAAAACCTATCCTATAGGGAAACCTATAGGTTTAAAGGCTTGTTGCACATGCTAAGTGCAATCGCAAGTGCCCGCGAAAGTGGTACACTTTTGGTTTCTTATCTTTCTTTCTCTTCATATTTTTCTCGAGGACTAGCAATGTTCTATTTGGGGGTGGTGTGATAAGCACCCAAAAGTGTATATTTTATACCCCAAATAGTTTTTTTTGTATCGTTATTTCTCAAAAAAATTAGACTTATATTGATATTTGTTTGTTTTGTAGGTCATACGCCACTTGAGGTTTTAAAAGTTTTATTTCAAGGCAAATTACAGCAAAGATATGGCTAAATCACCTCTCCCGTAACCCTAACCTATCCCGTAACCTGGTCTAAACCCACACCGAACCCTGTATGTGTTGTGTTTGTACTTTTATTATTTTTAGATTTTTATTTTGAGTCGTTTTATTTTTAGGTTTTATTGTAGATTTATTAAGAATTTTCTAGTTTTTATTTTCTATTTTCCTATTTCCTTTTTATTAGTGTATTTTTATTTTGATTATGATTATGATTAGTTTTTAATTTTTAGTCTTTATTTTATTTTTAGGATTAGTTTGTAGGAGTTTATTTTTAGTTTAATTAGATTTTATTTTATTTTCTTTAGAGTCTTTTTAGTTTAATAGGTTTTATTATTTTCATTTTCTTTTTAGTTTGACTCTTTTTAGTTACGATTTTATTTTTATTATTTAGTTTTTATTTTTAGATTATTAAAATTTATATTTCTTTTTCTTATATTACAATCACAATGCACACACACTATCCCGATCACTCACCCTTACCCTATTACCCCATACACTCGCTCACACCTAAACAACTCACACACACACTCACCTTAACCCATACACCCTCACACACCCAATCCAACTTCCCATCATCTTCAACCTATTTTCCACCAAACACACTCTCTTTATCCTCTTACCTCCATTAAAACCACCATACCCACTTATCCCGTAACTCTCTAACCCAATTTCCTATTTACCCCTTTACCTGTTTGACCCCATCTTCCATACTATCGAACTCAAACCCACACCCTTATCTACTAACTCCGACGACATCCACACTTGACTCTGGCCAATTCAAATCAGACTAAACCCGCTTCCACTCCGTCCATACCTTAACTCAAAACCATACCCATCAACCCAAAACTCCAAACCACCTAACCGGCAATCCACCCATCTCAATACCCACCCCACCTGCTGCTTTTAACCCAACCAACCCTTACCCGCGAATCCACGATACCAACTCGGAACCCACCTACCCTTTAACCCATTGCGATCTAAATCCACCTGGATAGCAACCATCCGACCCTCGTATCCTTTAAACTTGTATCAAACCTCAAAAACCCATAGACCCGATTCCACAATCTCGACCCGATTTACCCCACTGAACCCGCTGCCTTATCCCACAACCCGAGACCTCCCAGCTTCTAACCCGATTTTGATTCTCCACATCACCAGCAAACCCAAGACCCACTTGTCCAAAAAACCAATCTTGAAAAAAATAAACAACCAAAAACACAAAACCCATATGTTTAAACTCTTACCCCTTTTTAACCCATTTTCAAAAAAGCCCTCTACCCTTATTTACCCCATCACCATTAAACAAATTATATTTTATTACCTCACACCTTTACCATGCTCATGTGATCTCATCCTCACTAAATTTATCATTACCCAATTTAC
This sequence comes from Sambucus nigra, assembly GCA_949130495.1. Taxonomy (NCBI): domain Eukaryota; kingdom Viridiplantae; phylum Streptophyta; class Magnoliopsida; order Dipsacales; family Adoxaceae; genus Sambucus; species Sambucus nigra. The sequence continues at coordinate 252,245,600 of OX422210.1, forward strand.
CCGTAGCATCGTTACACCAATAAATTGAAGACTTGGTTCCATTGAAGAAGGATCTCCAAATTAGTTTTTAAACTTTGTGTGATCAAATTCTCCCCACTCCTCTATAGAGAGTATTTTCATTTTTAGAAAATATCTTAATATAGAGGTGTGTGGTGAAATTTATCTCTAGGATGAATTCTACTCCTCCCCTCTATAGTTAGTATTTGCATTTTTAGAAAATATTTCAAAATAAAGTGATGTGGTTGAATTCATCCCTCTTGGATGTAAATTCTAATCCACTCCTTTATCGCGAGTATTTGTATTTTTAGTAAATTTCTCAACATAAAGTGATTATGTAGAATTTATATCCTTGGATGAGTTCTAATGTATAATTTTATAATGATAGGATTTGTATTTTTAGCAAATCTCTTTCATTATTTAAGTGTCCATTATGAATTCATCCATTATCCATTGTATATAGTATAGTTGAGTTCTATTTCCTTTTATTTGTAGTTTTTATTTTAGAATCAATAAATATATTTGTGAGTGATTGTAATTGAGAGAATTTTGGTAATTTAATTGAAGATTCCATTCCAATTCAAGGCTAAAATGGTTTGATCTATTTCTCTTTAATTACTCTTACTTTAATCCTTGCATTTTTTTTCATTGTTTACTATTATTTTTGGATGATGATTATTGAGGGCTAATCTCTCATTCATGGGATGAATTTTGAAGCCCTCGTGAGTCCAATTTATCTAGTTTACTTAATAGCACAATTTTATTATCTGATTTTTATTAAATTAGATTTTACATCTTAATTAGTACTTTAAAAATTAGTATAGTTAGTTAATTAATAATCCCTTGAAAATCCATAAAAATAGAAAAAGCAAAAATAGAAAAATAATAATATGCAAATGAATTTACATATGTATTCACTTATTTTGTGTTTCATCCTTAGATTTGGATTGATACTCCCTTACTTACACCTATGCATATTTTGAGTTTATTTGTAGGTTGAAGTGAATTTTGATGGAAAAGGATTTGAAACAACGATAAATACACATAAGAGACACATTTTCTTTTCAATCAATTTACCTTTTTATACTGGTACATTCCTCCCTGGTTAGTATAATATTCATCATGTCGAATAAAAGATAATATCTCCATAATATGCTAATCAAGAATCATGCATTTTGCACACTACATCACCAAAGAGCATGGCTATTGACCAAATTTTGTCCTGTAACTTGGGGGTCACTTCGTGATGGGCGCTGGTTCGGCATATCGCAGTTAGCCTAAGCGATATGACTCTCACCTTCCATTAGCCAAGTACCTTTAACGTATATCGAGCGGTTCCCTCCACATTATACCGTTTCACCAAAGTCATGACGGGAGGTATATCGTAAGGAAGTTATTCATGTATGTCATGTATATCGAATTCTCTCTCACATGTACTGTCCCCATGAGGTATATAGTGAGGCAATTCATATACACTCGGGTATATCAAATGGATTGTCCACACATACCAATTTCCCTCAAAATCAAGACGTATATCGTGGAAGTCATGCCAAAGGGGAGAACCCTTCCAATTAACCGAACAAATGCATACCGTCATATAGGTGTCAAACCTAGGGCACTCATATTTATTTTTTTGATTTCTACCCGATTATCTACCGAATTGATGGGTTTGCATGTCGCCTAAATCTTCATACGATTTCGTCTTTTTTAAATTAGGACCCTGTCCACGAGCTTGGCAACAAGTCCAACCATGTTTTTACATATTTTTCAAACAAGTTTTCCCAGGCTCGGGTCCTGTCCAGAATTTCTTTTTGCATTTAGGTAAACCTAATATAAATGAGAACCTAATAAATATAATAATAATCATGCTTGGACCCTTTTCCCATTTTTCCTCTTTGTTTACCAGAAGTGTCAAAAATATTTTCCCCTCTTTTATCAAAAATACCAAAAGAATTTTTTCCCTTCCTTATACCAAAATTATTTTTTCTCCCTTTTACCCAAAAACATTTTGTCCTGATCTTTTCCAAAAAAATGTCAAAAATATCTTCCTTCCTTTTCAAATAATAGTTTCCCCCTTTCTTTTTCAAAAATAAATTCAAATTTTTCTCCTTATTTGGTCGATCGCATACCCAACCCTTGGTCTAGCTCCCTATTTGCTTCGATCTTTCGTCGAACTGCCTCGAGGCTCCGTTAGTTCCCTCATTACTCCCTCCGAGTTTGAAATTCACTTTCATCCACTTTTCATTGAAAACATAGACCAAGTACCGAATATGCAGCCGAATTTGATGAAGGTCCCAACCCAACTCATTATCAAGATTGACAACCGTCAAACCGAGGTTCATGAAATACAACGAAACTAGGTCCCTTTCCTGAAGAGCCCGAGGTCCCCTTCCCAAACGCTATGGGTCCACTTGCAACCGAGACTATTTGGGTCTTAAGGAATATCATCATGATCCACATGCCCCTCCTGCCAATGGGCCACCATCATCTCAGCTCCCTATGCCGAATCTTGCCTAGCCAGGGGGTAACTTACTCGTGACCGTTGATCCACAGGAAGAAGAGTTAAAAAAAAGTTAAGGAGGACCTTAGATGCGGACCAAGAAATTTGACCAAGTCTGAATCTCTAGGAACTACATGGATTACACACATATGTCTCCCTATGCTAAAACAAGACTTTCGAAATAGTTAAAGATGCCCAACATCGAGAAGTTCGAAGGTAGTGGACCCCCAATTGTTCATCTCTGTAGTTACCACTATGCCATGACTCTCCTAGGTGCTTCCAAGGAAATAAAGGCGAAGTTTCAGCAAACTTTAAAGGACAACGCTCTTTGCTAATTCTTCTATCTATAGGAGTCCAGAATTCGTAGTTGGGAGGATGTTGCCCACGAATTCATGTCACAGTATGGGTATAACAAAGAGTTAAAGGTTACTCATCGTGATTTATAACTTCTCAAACAGAACCCTGGGGAATTAGTCAGTAACTTCATAGCAAGGTGGAGAGAGAAAGCAGCCATTATGACCAACTGACCTTTCCAAGAGGAGCAAGTCAGTATTGTGAAGAAAAACTTCTTACCCCATGTCTCAGTGACGATGGGAGGACAGTACTAACCTCATTTTAGATCCCTTCAAGAAGCAGAAGTCTAGATCGAAGAAAGTCTTGCCAAGATAAAAGTTGAGTCGAAGAAAATATTCGGGCATTTCAGTACTAAAAAGTATGAGAACTCTGTCAATACCGTAGTTTCGACCATCAATAATATCTCCCAGCCTGCCACTCATGGGAACCAAAAGGTCACCCTAACCCAGTTAAAAAGGAATTTATCGAGCTTCATGATCCCCTCTCCAAAGTTTACCAAGACCTTTTAAGCAGAAATCTTATCAAGCCACTGGACCCTCGTCCATTGCCAAACCCACGTCCCAAAAATTTCAAACCAGATGCCCATTGAGATTTTCACCAAAGTTTCGGACATACCACTGATTAGTGTTTCCACATTCAAAATGTAATCCAATGTCTGGTTGATCGTGGTACCATCGCCCCACCAGCCAATCAAAAATCAAACACTACCCACAATCCACCCCTAAATCATGTAAATGCCATCATCCTGGAAGAAGACCAAGAATTTGATCCATCTACCCAAATCGTACCTAGTAAATCACCCATCATACCCATACATTCTCCTAAAGTCCTCTAAGTTTGCCCATACTTGCTCCTACATCCTACCTATTTTTTCGATCAAGACAAATCACTTCTTACTGCAGCATGCATTGCTATTCGCACCCGTTTTGAAGGGAAAGATATGGAATTATTAGCAGTGTTGAACCAGCTTCTAGAGTTCAAGTTGAAATTACCCTCAGAAATGACCATTGACTGTCAGAGATTCAGTACGCTATTTTTGGAAGCTCGAAAATGGGGTCGAGAGGGAGATAATTGGGTGGTACCAACAGATGAAGTCATCTTAGATGATATTGTCCAGATCATGGAAAACTTATTCCGATAGACCAGTGAAATTTGCATTATGTTTGAGGTACTTGAGTCTTTGAAACTATAAGGGTGCCTAATTCCTTCGCTTCTATATCTCCCTATCGAATGGGAGGATATATACGAATAGGTTGTTGAGGTTATGGAGTGTATTAAATTTTTATGGAAAGTTGATTTTACGACCGAATGGTGGGATGAATTCGATAGTTCAGAAGAAGAGAAAATACCAAAAATGACTAGCCCAATAGGCAGCATATGTGGAATGATGTCTTTTGAGGAGATGCTAGGAAAAATCAATAAGGTGGCTGAACAACCCGAGATAAATGAGGAAATAAGTTTTCTATTTTCCCCTCTTCTGTGAACCATATGACTAGATCAGGGAGTCCTTATCGAGTTCTAAACCTGCAATCATTAGTGATCGATAAGGAAAAAGGTATTGAGAATCTTCATATGCCATAAATGACCATCGAGGAGAGCAAGACCCTCAATTAGTTGAAGAAAACCCAAGCTAACATCACTCTGTGGGGATGTTTTTATGTCTTCTTAGCTGCACCGGAATGCTTTGATCAAAGTACTCATCGGGCCCACAGTCCCTCTTTCCACCACGCCAAAAGAAGCAGTGAATCTGGTCAGATCCCTAACCTATACTAGAACTTTCTCCTTCTCCAAAGAACAAATCCAAGAGGTTGGACCAAATCACAACTATGCTTTCAATATCTCTGTCGAAGTCATGGGAAAGATCGTCCCGCTTTAGCTTATTGATAATGGATCAACTCTTCATGCTTGTCTATTGAGAACCCTCAATTTCTTAGGATTAAAAGTAAGTGACCTTGCTCCAACCTCTGTCGTGGTACGCGCTTATGATAATACGCATCAAGAAGTGATGGGATCGATAAATCTTACAATAGGGGATGGACCTATAAATCTCGTCACTAAATTCCAAGTCATCGACCTCCTGGCTTATTTTAATTTATTGCTTGGACGACCATGGATTCATAGTATCAAGGGTGTGTCTTCTTCCCTCCATCAGAAGCTGAAGTTCTTTGTCAATGGGCAGTTCATCACCATCTCGAGCGTTGACAATAGAACTAAGAATGTAAGCACTAGCAATCCAGTACTAAAGATACAGTATGGGGTAAGTGATATGCTTCTGTTAGGTTTCTAAGTTGAACCACTTCTACTCCCAACAGGGGACGATTTCAAAGATAGGGTTTATCCAGAGGATAACCCTCATGGAAACGTCAATTTGATCCATATGTTTAAGAACATGAACTTCAAGACCAGACTAGGGTTGGGACGAAAATAATAGGACATACTCGAACACATAGTATTGAAGGAAGATTTTACTCCATATGGCTTGGGTTATCAACCATCAGTAGAAGAACTTAGAATGTTCCACCAACCTCGACTGAAGAGAAGGATAGAAAGTGCCAAGACTATCTCGAGAGATTCCTTGAATGGAAGATTCATCAGGTTAGGTGAAGATTTATCCTTTTGCCATGTTCTCGAATTGTGGTATGATCATATCGACAAGAAGATGAAACCAGGAATGGAGATCTTTTTCCAAGACAGCTACTCATGGGTCGAAAGTTCCCAACATCATGTGCAACCATTTATTGAGAAGACTATAACTGATACCAGAGATTCTAAGGGAAGTGACTCTGAGGATTCATTCAACTTGTAGACATTAGGACTGACACTTTGCATGATCCACTCAAGTGATACACCATCGGATCCATCTCACCTAATCAAAGTTGTTGATGCACCTCTCCTCAACTGGAATGATGTACCCGTTCCACTTGCTGAAATTCAACCAACTCAAACGTTTATCCTATTTCCTCTTCTTTTGTTATTCCTCCCTATTATGTTGTAATCAAGACCTCCTTCGATGAGGTTCTCAATGCTATTTTTCATAATAATAAAATAAACAAAGATTTTGAGTATTTTATTGTGCCTTACATTAATTGTCTTGATTCTAATCAAACTCTTGATGATGATGATTTTGCAAATGAACAATTTTTAACTGATCTAGATAAGGTTAATAACAAACAACAAAATCACATTCAAGTCAATGAAGATGAAACTGTTGTTATTAATCTTGGTTCTAGTAACCAAATGCGCAAGATTAGGATACAGTCCACCCTTGACGAGCATGGGCACGTGCAACTCGAAGAATGAATCAATTTGTGCATGTCTTCGCATGGTCGTATGATGACATGCCCGACATTGATCCCAAGATAGCTCAGCATGAGATTCCAACTCTCCCAGAATACAAATCGATCAAACAAAAAATTTGAAAGCTCCGCACCGAATGGTCACTCAAGGTTAAGGAAAAAGTGGTCAAATAGTTAACGTGGATTTCATTCGTGAGATCAAATATACCAGATGGAGAGACAACATCGTACCTGTGCCAAAATCAGGAGGGAAGGTTTGCATGTGCATTGACTATCGAGACTTGAACAAGGACTCTCCAAAGGATGATTACCCGATACCCAATATCGACATGATTATGCATAACACGTCCAGTCACGCTCTTAAGTCATTCGTGGATGGGTTTTTTGAATATAATCAGATCAATATGCATCGAGATCATCAAGATAAAAATGCATTCATCACCCTTTGGGGAACCTTTTGCTACAACGTCATGCCATTTGGTCTAAAAAATATAGGGGCTACCTACCAAAGGGTCGGTACAACCATCTTGCATGATCTGATACATAAAGAAGTTAAGGTCAATATGGATGATATAATTATCAAGTCTAAGACTAGGTAAGGTCATGTTCCCGCTCTTTGAAAGTTTTTCGAGCGACTATGATAATATCAGATATGACTTAACCCACATAAATGTGTCTTTAGCATTACCAAAGGAAAGCTCTTAGGATTCATGGTTAGTGAGAAAGGGATAGAAGCAGATCCTGCCAAACTAAAAGCCATACTCAAAATGCCACCACCCTGAATGGAGAAGGAAGTTTGACGATTCCTTGGAAAATCATAGTATATCAGCCGGTTCATCAGCCAGTTAAATTATATTTGTGAACCCATCTTCAAACTCCTTCGAAAGGATTCCACCAAAGTTTGGAACAAAGATTGCCAAGAAGCCTTTGACCAAATCAAGAAATACCTAAACCAACCTCCAGTACTCATGCCACCACATCCTGGTCTTCCCCTACTCAAATACCTGACGTAACTAATACTGTAGCTATGGCTTTGCTAGCCCAATACCTTGAAGAATCTCGTAAAGAAAAGGCCATCTACTATGACAGTCGCAAGTTGGCCAGGTATGAGGTTAACTACACTACCTTAGAGAAAGAATGTGTCTCCCTTATCTGGGTCACCCAAAAACTACGACGCTATATGCTCACCTTCCCCATCAAACTTGTGTCCCGAATGGATCTTATCAAGTACCTGCTCTAGAAACTTGCCCTATCTAGGCGAATGGACGGATGGTTGTTGAGTTTGATATTTTTTATGTCATGAAAAAAGCCATGAAAGGAAGAACCATCTCTGAACACCTCAATGACAACCCTGTGGAAGAAACCAATGTTTGGATTTATGAGTTTTCGGATGAAAATATACTTTGTACCTCCCAAGAAGACCTATGGTGGAAAATGTTCTTCAACGGTGCCGCTAACAAGAAAGGATGTGGCATTGGGATACTCCTAATTTCCCCAGACGACTCTCACACTTCCATTGCCATCAAACCGGATTTTCCCTGCACCAACAACATGAATGAATACGAGGCATGCACGGTAGGCCTCAAGGTTACCTATAAGAAAGGAATTTGATACCTAGATGTCTACGGGGATTCAACCCTCATCATCGGTGAAGTACGCAGAATATGGAAAGTCAAGGACAAGAAACTGTTAGCCTTCCATTACCACTTAGAAGAATTATCCTCCTAATTTCAAGATATCACCTTCCACTACCTACCCCTAGCAAAGAACAACATAGTTGATGCCCTTGCTACCTTAGCCTTCATGGTTGATATGCTCGAAGGAATAATAATGGCCCCCTTTCTATTCCAAAAATAAGATAAACCTACCCACTGCTACCACATTGAGCTCATCATAGAAGAAGATCCTAACATAGCCAATTATTGGTACTATGATATTTGGTGCCTCCTCAATAATGGTAGGTATACCCAAGATTCTAACAAGATTGACCTCTGTGATAAAGCACTGTTCAAGAGAAACTTTGATGGAACCCATTTACACTGCATCGTAGGGGCTTACATTGAAGAGATGATGCAGAAAATCCATAGCATGGAGTACGAACCCCATATAAATGGTCATATGCTCGCTAAGAAATTATCTGATAGGTTTACTATTGGATTACCATGGTTCAGGATTGCACCGCCTAGGTTCAAAGATGACTTAAACACCAGTAGTTTTCCAACCTCCAACACTTGCCTCCACGGGAATTGTACAACATGACTTATCCTTGGTCGTTCTCCACATGAGAAATCGACATCATAAGGAAAGTTACACCCAAAGCCTCCAATGGGCATGAATTCATCTTGGTTTCCATTAATTAATTCACCAAATGGGTCGAAACCAAATCATACGCAGTGCTGAATGCCAAAAAGGTGGCCAAGTTCATCTGAAAAAATACCACCTACGGATATGGGGTCCCGCATGAGCTAGTGTCAGACAACGGGTTACATTTTGAAGCAGAGGTTACAAAAGTGGTCAATGAGTATGGGATTCAGAGACACAAATCTTCTCCCTAAAGTTCTCAAACCAACGGTGAAGTCGAAGTTGCTAATAAAAACCTCAAAGCTATCGTCAGCAAGATGACTGAGAGTTATCGAGATTGGGATGATAGGATCCTTTATGCCCTCTGGAGCTACCGCACTTTAGTTCGAACATCTACTCGGGCTACCCCCATACTCTCTAGTATACAGTATGAAATAAGTCCTACCCATGAAGCTGGAAATTCCTTCACTATGCATCATGCTTGAAATTAAAATTAGTGAGGAAGACTGGCATCAAAGACGTCTTGACGAGTTGCACTCTTGGACGAAAGGAGGCTGAAAGATCTATATCACATACAAGGGTACCATCATCGAATAGCGTGATCATTCAACAAGAGAGTCAAGGACCATGGTGTCCGAGAAGGGGACTTGGCCCTTAAAGAAATCGTACAACCCATCTGGGACCCAAAAGGAAAATTCAAGCCCAATTGGAGCAGCCCCTATATTGTAGAGAAGATCATGTCTAGCGGCACCGCTATGGCCATCTACCTCGATGGGGAAGAGATCTCCCGTCCAGTCAACCTGGACCGTCTCAAGAAATTCAACCCCTAATCCGTAATCTCGACGCGTTACGACTCTTCTTATCTCCCTTCTATTCTTAAAAAAAATCTTCATTTCCCTCTACTCAGAACTACGTGGAGCCTAATACTCTAAAAATCTCTTTACTTTCAAAAATGAAACTCATAAAATTTTTAAAACCTCTAGAGGTACGTAGGCAGCTCATATACTTTACATGAGCATGACCCCTTTCTTTTTCACAAAATGCTATTCTTTTCTTATCCCCGAGAACAACGGTTCATTTTTATCATTTACATGAACAAAAGGATTGTGTATGCCTTAGAGATTGGTACAGATAATTTAAATGAAAAAACTCATCAAGAGGCACAACAATATAATTAAAAAAATATTTTATTAATAAAATTTCGTTATAATTACATCAGCATAGGGAGTCAAACAACTTCTCTTGCCAACCTAACTCGATCTTCCAAACAATAAAACAAAAAAAAAAGCATAAACTACTCCTAAACAACCCTTCCAAGTTTATTCCCATACATAACCAAACACCATCACAAGAGCTTCACAAATAAATTCCTGAGGGATCCTACTCGCAGCTACCAAAGGAATTGGCCCCGTCATCATCTACATGATGGGGTCCGAAAACATCCCTTGCTTGAATAGAATGTTGCAAGATATCCATGGAATGGTAAGCCCAGACCAAGAAAAATAATGACACCTCCCTTTATGGTGTCAGATATGGAGAACCACCTTTCACTAGTCTCCACAGCCAGCATTTTGGCAATGACTCTCCTCCATAACCCCTTCATGAAACATGCCCGAATCGACCAACGGACTGGGAAGGACGGGTCAACGTTCGATGATTCTCCCATAGAGAGCCCAGATGCATGCACAGACGCTCAGTCAAATCCTCCACAAGAAAAAAGTCTAGTGTCCGAGGTGGCATAATATGTTCCCAGAAAAATTGGCGCAAAAGCCGCTAGGGAAAGTAGAAAGAAGTCTGATGGAGGCTAACCAACCGAACATACTGGTATTCCCCCAGTTCTATAATGGGCAATAATTTACCTCACCAATCCACTAACAAATGAAAACCTTGATCCCCATGCTCCACAAACCAGTTTTCCCATCTCTCGATGTCCAGGACCACGCTGATAAAATTGGAGAAAATAAGTCTGGCACAACTACCAAGGGATATTCAGGAAGAACTTCCATATGGAATCTCTTTGACAACCACATGAATAGCATAATGGGGCTAACCCTCGGGAAGTCAGAACGGTCAAAACGACCCTCCCGCCAGACATCTAGACCATTCAAAGTCTCCGTCAATACCACCGTCGCAGGATTATAATGGTACGACATCCATGAAGCAATGGCAACGAGGTGTGGGTCCACCAATTGTTCCCCAATCGTCAATAGTAATTTTAAAATCAATCAAAGGATAATGGCTCCAGCATAGCCCGCATTACCAACATCCTACAAATGCATAAAATACATCACAATAGGGAGAGAGATTATTCCTCTAGTAACCAATGGCCTAGGCTCCAGGGGGAGATAAGGAGAAGTCCTGCGAACAGCTCTCGAGGAGATCGAGAAAATTTAGCATGGCTTCCGGAACAATGGGATTTATCCCCAACATGGCGAATAACTCTTCATAAGTTGGATAAACATCGTCCATGACAAAGCAAAAGACGTGGTCTTTAGTGTACCAGAATTCTACCTCCACCATCAGCGTGTTCCATTATATAGGTCGGTTGTGCCATAAAGAAACCCGACACATGTTGAAAGCATCGTAGTCGACATTGTATGAGCACATTGCCTCTAAGTTTTTGAGGTAAGTAGAGAATTCAACACTTTCGGGGAGAGCCATATAGAAAAATAATGAGACAAGAAGAAAGAAGAGTTCAAAAGAGAGTAAATGTGGATGGGTGAAGAAAACACTCCACCATTACCCCTATTTATACTTAGAAAAATTAGCCAAAGTCAAAAATCCTGCAAATCCTGGAGAAAAACCTGCCCCACCAAGTACCAAGTAATTAAAGAAAGTGCAATCAAAGCCTTGGGTTGATTAGACTGTACTGTCATGCTGATAAGCAAGACAAGGGGTATGCCGATCGGCAAACCCCTATTTTTGGAAGGTTCTACTTTTCCTTATTTCTCAAAAAAAAAACTCAATAAAAATAAATTTTATTCTAAGGAATTTAGAATTTCCTTCTCCATCTATTTTTACTCATCCTATTTTAAATAAATTTTCTCAAATCATTTTAAATCCTTTTACGGTCTCAGCAGCAAAGTAGAAAGTGCATATACATTAAGTCAACTAAAGAAAAAAAATTAACCAAATCCCATTTCATTGCATATATATTGCTTTATTACACTTGCCTTGCAGGAAAATAACAAAAATAATGGGACTCTTCTTAAACCAACCATAATATCTCTCTCTCACCTTCACTTACATTCTCTATCTCTCTCTCTAAGAACCTTTCTCCTTACTGCATACACGCTTCCCCCAGTGAAGAGATGATGAGCCTCTGCTCCCTGAACCAAATCCCTCCCCAAACAAGACAGATGACACCAAGAAAGACGGAACTAGGATCTTATCCCGAATATGAGCCACCGCAGAAGCCACCCAATCTCGAATATCCTCCAGCCAATTGTTCGACACCTGAATGTGCTGCAAGAAAAATAAAAAAGAGCAAATCAGCCAGTCTAAGGCAAAAAAAGAAATGAGAAAATCAAAAGACAAAGAAATGAAAGATATACCATTGGTTGAAGAACGTCCTATGTCAGCCCCAGATCCTCTAAGTCCATCACATTGGGACGATGTAACATACGCACCGACCCTCCGTCTCATCATCGTATATTATAGGAAGGAGGAGCCAATCGCATAAACGGAACTTCTGATGTCGTCATCATTACAGATGTCAACGCACCAGCTGCACTGTGGGCATACCCCACTGGCCGACTCGTTACCCTACCAGAGCCCGTGAGGGGAAGACGCATAATATTATATATGCCGGGAGACATCATCTAGCTCAACAAGAAATCCAAATAATCATAGGCCGCCACCGTGTCGGTATACGACGAATAAGGCTTGCCAACCTTCACTGCCACCCTCGCCTCCTCTGATATCTTCCGTTCGCGCCTCATGTACATAGGGGGCCTCACAGGTGGCACCATAACCTCATCCTCCACAACCTGTCGGACAACTCTCTCCCCTAGATACCAGGAGTAGCTGAACTCATGCGCTAGTAAATGACGTAACTGCGCATTTTTCTCGATCACCCCCATGTGTTGGATGGTCGTCCCCCAGGGATATAAGGTAACCTACAAAATCCCCAACAAAAAATTAATATTTGAAAATATAATCAAAGAAAAATGGTCTCAAAGATCAAGAAGATTTACCCGATCACTGGTCAAGCCATTCAAGACATAACAAACCGCCTCTGAAGAAAGGGTCTACCTCGACTGTCGGTTGGACTTCCACCACCAGTACATCTAGAAGAAGCCCCCAATAAGCTCGTCCTTCATAGCTATCAATTGGGTGTTAAAACCAATCACCTTATAGAACCACATCTGCAAAGGGAAAAGGTCATCAATCAGAAGAAAGGAATCAAGGAATCAAAACCAAAATGCATAAAGGAAAATGCAAATGCATAAAGGAAAACACACAAAAAGAATATCTCCAAAAGATAGGTGGTGCCACTAAAGGTCTGTCAACAGCACCGACTGAATGCGTCCAAAGAAAAATAAAGGGTCAACAAGGTTAGGATCCCCCAGTAAAAAAGAGGGATATTAAAAAATTCCCTCAAAAAAGGGCAAAAACCACAAGTGGCGACGTCGCCACTCGTCGCCAATAAAAATCCTCCCAATAATAGACGAATAAACAAAAGGTCCATCTTCCGCACCTACAGACCATCATTCTCATCGATCCATCAACTTAATAACAACTCCCTCAAAAGAGATAAACGAATAGAGTCCCCAGAGACTATATATCCACATTACCCAATGCCGCCTCCACTGCCACCGGCGTCACCCATAATGTCCGGTCCACCACTATTTTGACCCCCTCGCAACCCATCCCTAGCAGCTGCTTCACATCAACGGGAGTCACTATCATCTAACCAAAGCCAAAATTCATGGTGTGGGCGGTGTGCCACTAGCTCTCCCCCAAAGCGCAAAGGAAATTCATCGAGCGAGGCGTCTTGTCCAGTGCACATGCCAATCTACCAAAGTCGGCTGATGACACCACCCAGCACACCACCAGTGGAAGGCGCTCCCAAAAATCTTTGAGCCCCGTCGTCCCTCGAGAACGCAGGTTCGATGTAGAGATATCAGTTTGTCAAAGACAAAAGTAAACATCCTTGCTAAAGTTCGAGAAATAAGGAAATACCATCAAGAAAAAGAAGAAAAGAATACCAAAGGTCATCAACACTTATATAGCCTCTAGGGTTCACCACCCTAGAGGATCGATGATGCACCGGCTCATGCAAAAGAGTCTGCTCATCCGCAATTGGCTCGAACGAGTCAAAGGCATTCTCACTACCCAATGCAAGGGTCATCCTGGCCCGCCGTTCCAATTTCTCCCCAATCGTCGACATTTAACCACACCATGTGGACCTCACTGCTTAAGATATCAGCCATTTCTTAGTTTTAGAATGCTAAAATAGTTTGTAAAAAAAAGAGCAGAAGAGAGAAAGTCTGGAAGCTGTAAAAAATAAGGAAATCTAGCACATACCGATCGGCACTGTCCCTTCACCTTCTCGAGGTACCCCAAAAGACCATTCCACCATCGTTTCTCACCTCCTACTCCATGCCGGTCAACACCCTCCCTGAATTTCGTATAAAAATTTCCAAAAAAAATGCCGAAAATTCCCCAGAAATTTCATAAAAATTACCAAATGAATTCTATAATTTTTTTCATTAATAAAAATATTTTTTGAACCACACTTACTTCCCTAGAGGAACATTTACTTCCCCAGCGAAATTCCCAAAATCAATTGATATCTCCCCAGCAACGTCTTTAAAGGACACCGCAAAAATAAAAAAAATCCCCAACAAGGAAACATTCAACCCTCGGATTAATACCTTTCCCCAGTAGAGTCTCTAAAATAAAATTACAACATAAGCCCTCAGAATTGGTCACCCATACTTAAGGTCCTCATAATTGACCTCGACCCTTAGAATTGGTCATCTCTACTTCAGCCCTCAAAATTGGCTTCGACCCGCAGAATTGGTCACCCCTACTTAAGTCCTCAGAATTGGATTCGACCCTTGAAACTGGTCACCCCTACTTAAGCCCTTGAAATTGGCTTCGACCCTCAGAATTGACTTCGACCCATGGAATTGGTCACCTCTACTTAAGGTCCACAGAATTGACCTCGGCCCGTAGAATTGGTCGATCCTATCTTAAGCCCTCAAAATTTATTTCAACCCGTATAATAGATTACCCCTACTTAAGGTCCTCATAATTGACCTCGACCGGTAGAATTGGTCGTTTAAACTTAAGGTCCTCAAAATTGACCTCGGCTTGCAAAATTGGTCGTTTTAACTTAAGGTCCTCATAATTGACCTCGGCCCGCAAAATTGGTCACTCCCTACCCTAAGTCCTCATAGTCAACCACATCCCACATAATCGGTTATCCCCAGCATTGCCTTAGGTCCACAAAATCTTCCTCGCCCCTTTGAATCGGTCATCCTTGACCCTTAGGTCCGCATAATTAACCTTTTTCCTAAACATCATATGGTGTATATTCGATGGATTTTACTTATTTCGATCTCACCCGTCGAGGGGATCGATAGACACCACATTCTTGGATCTATAAGTCTCCCCTTAGGTTCCTAGAACCTCCCCGTTTCACTAAAAAAAACCTAGGTCATGCTCTGAGTACCGATTTAGAGGCCATCGGGCGCTCTCGAGCCCTATTTGGCACCGGTCAACTCTATTGTCAGACAAAAAGCTCAATGAATCTTTGAAGGGATCTGAATGTCCTTACCAAAGTTCCACCCTGTGTGTGAATTGACATAACGATTAAAACGAATGGACTATTTTACCATCAAAAATTGATCTAGAGGCCATTAGGCGATCTCGGGCTCTGATTTGACCCCGGTAAACTTCATTGTCAAAGATAAAGATCTTTGAATATTTAAAGTGCACTAAAACACCTTTCCAGCGGACCACCATGTGCATGAAACGGCATAATCGTTCGGACGAACGATCCATTTTCCCCAAAAAATTAATTTGAAGGCCACCGGGCGCTCCCGAGCTCCGTTTAACCAAGGTTAACTCTTCAGCTCAAATGAGACTGAATGAATATCCAAAGGGTACTGAATACCCTTTCCAACGATCTACCCCATACATCAATCAGCCTTATGGTACAGATGAATGATCCATTTTCGTATGGCGATCTCCCATCCAAAGGACCGATGAGCCCTTTCGAGCCACAATTGACCCAAAGTCAACTCTCGGACCTGAAAGCATCCCAAAGGACTCTTGAAGGTATCTAAATTACATTTCTAATGATATTCACCATGCACTATTTGGATCAATGGATTGTGTTCTACGACCATTTTTTCAAAACAATCTGCACGAGACTATCGATTGGCAGGTACATTTCCCTGCCTATCAGCAGTGTGCCTAGGGTTACCTACCGATTGGTAAGGATAGGTATATGTCGATTAGAATCCCCTTACCCTATGAATATAGGTCATGAGTTCACTCCCAAGGCACATCTTAGATCCATCAGCATCAGTGATCTTAGCAACATTCTCTTGTAATCAGCGAAGTTTCTTTCTGTGAAAGTCCTTTTCATCTTACATTCCCATCCCTTTCGCATTCAAATTAGAAAAAATCTCATTCTCTCTCATCCAACATTCATTTCAACATATAAGGCAGGATGGATGTCTGACACCTTGCCATTCCGTAACTTAGCCCCCGAACCTTTGAACTATTGGTTTCATAAGAATCAGTTTGTCTTTGATGCCTCTATCTAGAACCGACGAAATGTTCTTTTGCCTATTTTGTGAAAAATAGGCTGGCGACTCCATGTCTTTACATTCACCTCACACCGACGACGGTTGAAGCGTTCCTAGAGCAGAGAGGGAGCGAGACCTTTTTTTCACCCCCTTCCCCCACAAAACCCATTCGGGGAGAGGAGATTGAAAATTAGGGATGCCTATAGTTATCATGTAATTCATATCTATGTTTGTTTTCTATTTTTCGAATTTGAGTCTATTTTGTAACTGATTTGTATTCCTAGTTTCTGTTTCGATGAAATTTTTTCACTAGGAAAATCCTGCATGTTCTGAAAAGAGGATTGTGATGTTTTGTAAAGTCATGCAAATGACTTCTGGAGGTCATTCAAACAACATATCCATGTTGTTCAAAGACTAGATCAAACGACCATAGTAATAAGATGCATTTTAAGTCAGATATGGTCGTTCGACTTTCTTCTATTTTAGGTTGTTAGAACGACTGTTCATTTTTCATTCAAACGACAAGCTCTTTCGTTTCAGCGACCTTTAAAATCGATTTTAGGGTTCTTAACCATTATTTTCTACCGAGCTCCTCATTTCATGAGATATTTCAACCTGTCGCTCCTACTCATCCCTGCTCATAGTTCACCATTATTGAAGCTTTTAAAAACTCATTTTTTCACTCGGTTTTAACACGATCACATCTTTGATTGTGCATACATCTTGCTACAGGTAATTTTTTTCATTTTAGTCCTGTACTAGGGTATTTTTGTTAGGATTTTTTGATTGGTTTGTGATTCCAAGTACTAAGTGAATTGAATTTACACTACATTTTGCTGATTCTTCAATTTTTATACGATTCATGCCCTTACCTGTTTGGATAAAAAATCACAGTTTGTATAGAAGTTTTTATGTGTTTGTTCTGGTGTTGGTTTGATTTTTTGGGTTAGTCTCATACCTGATGCGTACACCCTTGTCAGTATATTTTCTCTCAATTTTTTTCAGAGTGTAGGATGATTTTGTGAGCATAACTCAAAATTTTCAAATAGGTTGGGCTAAGGGGCAACCTAAATGTCGATTTTTTTGTGTGTTGTGTTTCCCCTGTGTGTATTTCAAGAATAGAAAAGGAAAAAAAAAATCCTAAAATTAATTGATATATTCTTTTTGAATTTTTGAGATACCCACACTCGTGTCTATCGCATATATTTTATTCGTTTTATGCATTTTGAGGATTATTGCGATTATTCTGATTTTGTCTTTATTAGTTGTGGTTGGGGCTCATGGTGGTTCATTTGGATATTGTACAGAGATATGATTCTTATTTTTGTTGGATTGAATCTGTTTCACTCGCTTTTCTCACGCACCACTCTTCGTCTTCCATATACCCCATTCACTATGTATCCTAGACGACGAGGTGATCCTTTAGGCCATATTGAGGAGCAGTCAGCCTCGACACAATCTCAGTGGGCTCGGTCCAATAGACCTTCATGCTCTGCTATGAGGTGGGACATACGTGTTGAGTACGAGCAATACTATCTGCTCGGACTGCATGTTCGAGCTATTATTAAAGAGAGTTTTTAGGGTCACTAAGTTTATTTCTTACGATGTTCCTCATTGGATAGTTGGGAGAGGTTGAGAGCCTTTGTTTCATGCCTACTCCATTGTCTACCCATACATTATCCTTGAGTTTTATTTTCCCTCCCTTCGCACATCAACTGGACTTTAGACCTTCGTGTGTGGCATTTATGTCATTGTTACTACTGATGTTATTGCGTCCATGCTTCAGATTCCATGCGTCCCTGATGAAGTTTTTCCAATCATTCTTGTTGATGGTCCATCTACTGAGGAGGTCCTCCATTACTGCTCCTGGGTGGTTCGTCAGGCATGCTTTATTATGAACCACTATAAGCTACGCCCATCCTTTCGCATCCTTCATTGGTTTACTTCATTAGCGATTTATCCACGGATTAACCATACTCGGATCAGTTTTGGTATAGTTTACTCTTTGTACGCAATACCCCAAGGGTGGGACATAGACCTTCCTGCCTTACTACTTCAGGTGATGACCACATTCCTATCACCGATCACACCCCTATTAGGACAGCTCTTCCATAAGGTAGCCTTGTCTCTAGGATATATGTGTCAGCTGGTGTCCCCACTCTCGAGGATAAGCCTTTCGTCAGCAATATTTATATCATTGATGTTTCCTCTATCGAACTCTTAGAGAGACACTTATCAGAGGAGGCTAGGGTTATATTTCCACTTATTGTTGCCTCTTTATGTGGTGTTAGGTTCACTTCTTAGCTCGCTGTCCACACTGAGCCTCCATTAGTCGACACCCATGATAGTACACACACGACTGCACAGAGATAGGAGGGTGATTTGGCTACTATACAGGCACAGTTTTCTGCTCAGGCTAGGATGATAGATGCCTTGATGGCTTGATTAGATGCTGAGTCACAGGCCCGTACTGTCAAAGATTCTCAGATAACGGCATATTTTGAGGAGATGCATCGACGTGAGTAGCATTGTGGTACTGGATCTTCTGGAGTGAGACATGATGTTGATGATGATAGTGTTGATGTTGCCACTGCTGATGATGATGGTGGTGGTGGTGGTGGTGGTGATGATGATGCAGTCTAATTTTTTTTAGATTCTTCTTCTGATGTAATTATATTTGTAACAGTTTTGTATTTACTAATGTATCTATTTCTTCACATTTATGATGTACTTATTTATGATACTCTTTGTACTCATGTCATGTGGATATATTTATCAGTGCATTTTCACTGTTGGACGTGGATATTATTGTTATGCAGTCATATTTACTCCGTTATGAGATTGGATATTCATTTTCCACTTATATGCCCCATATTTGTTTACTGTTACACGTTTATATCCACTTTGTCGTGATATTTCACATTACTGGTTTTAGACTGTCTATCTAGCCATTCTTATCATATTTCATTACTCCTAGATTTGTTACTTATGTGGTGGTCTGTCCCACGATTTGTCTATTTCAGGCAAAAGGGGGAGAGATATGTGATGTATGGGGAGTATTTTTATGCTTCATTTTTTTGTTCCTCCATTCTTCACTTGGGTATATGTTTGTTTGTCTCATATGTGTAGATATTTTCAGCGATTCGGATTTCAACTACATCACATTCAGACAAATCCATGCTTATCGGTCCTACAGATTATTGTCCGTGTCCTGTATTTTTTATTTTTTGGGTTTAAGGGATGGGACACAGGTTTTTCATCATAACGGTCCGGCTTAGGCATTTCACTTTTTTGGTTTTGTCCAGGAATAGTCAAAGGGGGAGATTTGTAAGGACAAATTTCTAATAAAGTCAATTTATTTATAATTGTCTTAATTCCGAACAAAATAGTTTGAGTCTAGGCTAGCTATTTAGTTGTCATCCCACAAAGCCTATGATGTTCCAAGTTGAAGAATATGCAGTTAAAGCTTTGAAGATGATATCATGCCATGTTTCATTCTTCATATTCAGATTGTTTTAGGTCACTCAGGTATGGGTGCTTAGTGATTTACGTAATTTAGAATTTTGTTTAAATGATGGATGATTTAAAATGGTTTTTAAATATTTTTAAATATTGGGATTATAAAATATATTTTGTGAAAACGTATTTTTATTATTTCTGAGTTAAAATATTTTTAGAAATTTCGAGCAATTGTTTTAAAAAAAATTGAGTTTTATCTGTCGTCCAAACGACATGATGATGTTGCTCAAACGACCCATTGCCTTGAAATTCGTGTTTGATTATAAAAATACTTCTTCTTCTCAGAATACACAGAGAACAATTGAAAAACGTTTCTGCAACAATTTGCACAAAAGTTCCCAAGGTTTTCCATCATCCAGAGTTTATTAAAGATCGAATCCCACAAATCCAAAGCTTTTGATCTTGAACGTGTTTACCGGAGTCGTGCTCTTCATTTAGTTAATCATATTACTTTCGTGTGGTGGATTCCGCACGTTCTGTGTACAAAGACGAAGCGGTGAAATTCGTGTTCTGATTCGGTGACGATTGCTGAGGTCGTAAAAAGAAGCTATATTTTTTAACCTTAATAAAAAAGACATATGATATATTAATGCAATGTTCCATTTGAAAATATTTTTATATCAACATATACTAGCATACTTGTATCACAAATACCAAGCACCACATCAACATTAAAAAAATTCAATTATGAAATTTTAATTTTGAAGTGTGACAAAATTTCAAGTCTACTAACTCCATTTACCTCATTCTACGTGGCATTCCAATGAACGTGATCATTTACAATGTCTGGTTGAGACATGGTGAAGCTTTTTTTATCAATGTGACTTAATGTGAAAACTTGTCGGAACGACCTCAAGGGAAAAAAAGACTCGAAGTGTATTTTATAAAAGAAAATATGATAATCCAATTTTTCGGGGGGAAAAAAGTATAAAAATACTTTTACAATATATTCATTTGTATATTTATTGAAAAAATATACAAAAACAAATATTACAAAAAAAGTATGCAAGTCTGAAAACATATGACATAAGATAAAACCTAGCCAAAGGCAAAGATCGAGCTAACAACCTATAATCTCAATACCAAGAGGCCAATAATCAAAATGATCACTTGATCTTGTTAATCAACCATACACTAGCAAAGAGGATCATGATACCAATATATATAAAGATTGTTAAACATGACGTGATTGGAAGAATGGGAAAGATATTAGTATAAATGTATGAATCATTTAATCACACAAAGTATATCAAAGAGTCTAGTAAGTATGCATCTTAACATATCATAATGATGCATTGTACTTCACTTATCATATGAATATACTCCCCCTAACTCATTTTCATATAAAAAGTGTCATGGTATCATCAAATTAAAACTCTCATTTAATCATCATCACCCCCACCCCCACCCCCACCCCCTCTCTTGTCATGGAATTGACAAAGGAAAGCAACTTAAGTTAAGAAATAAATTTAGCTAATGATAAAATGATAATTTTTATATAAAGTTGATTGCAGCGGCATATATCATAAAGAAATGTAATATAATTTATCAAATATATAGAAAGATGCAAGATGTGACACCCCGCCTAATTAAATACCGGGCGATCACTCCTTTATTAAATTAAATCAAGGTAAACAGTTGGTTCATTCTCAGCATCACTGTCGATAAAAATAAATTTTCCAATTTAACACCCTAAATAATTAAGCTAAGTGTCAAAACCATTTTCATACATACTTTCCAAATTTTAATTAAAGAAAAAGATTTATTTATTTAAAAACAACATTTCAACA
Organism: Sambucus nigra; assembly: GCA_949130495.1. Taxonomy (NCBI): domain Eukaryota; kingdom Viridiplantae; phylum Streptophyta; class Magnoliopsida; order Dipsacales; family Adoxaceae; genus Sambucus; species Sambucus nigra. Next base: position 252,267,123 of record OX422210.1, read on the forward strand.
ATTAAGAATCGCACCACAGTAAACCAAATAACATAATACATTCGACAATCGAATGTCAACATATGAAAACTAAAGTCACAAATCCAAACTGAATAAATCCCATAGAACAATACTGGAAAAAACTGAAATATAAATGTCCCAACAACAATGAAATAATGGAAAGGGCGACACATGCCCAATAAATGAGAATACTATAAGTGGAGTCAATAAAAGAAGCAGTCTACGCAAGTGACCTGCAACTCCCACCTAAGCTGCAGCACGTTCTTCTCAAGGGATCCTAAGCAAGACGCCCCTGTGGTTGGGCACCTGAAATATATACATATATATACAAGAGAGAGAGAGAGAGAGAAAGAAACGGGTCAGAGCCCGAAAGTGTGTTTGATTTTAAAAATACGTTTAGCAAGTATTTAAATTGATACAGGCCAATGCAACAACATATTAGTGCGTCACTCTCTTGAGAAATACTCACCTCTCTTCTAATGTGCACACCTATCGCACTAACCTTACCAACAGTTTCTTAACAATTTTATCATACTAACCTTTTCCAATAATTTAGCGTATCTTAACTTACTCATAAGATTTCAAAACCGAACAATATTTTGTTTAAAAAGGTTACTTCCCGATTAGTAGCACAACTCTCGTTTTAGCTTTTATTAATTTATAAAGTTTCTCAGTAACATATTATACTTTCATGAAACAAGTATTCACTATCTGAGTCATCAACCAAGTCCTACTTATCAAATCACAGTAGGCAGTTTCAATTTCAAAATCTCATATATATATTAACTACTCGTATAATATATATAAAATAACAGCACCCCTCATAAAACTATGGTGCGTGCATACTCTACTATCCAGAACCCCATATCACTCATATTAAGGGGAATACAATAGGAATCACTCTCGAATTGTATTAACATAAATACACAAACAATATTGAGGCGAAGCATAGATTCCGAATCTCTAAGAGGATGGCACATGCCTGCGTCTCTTAGGACCGTCTGAACTATCACATCGATAGCCTGTACCAAGGATATCTATCTTCTAGGGTATAAGTCAATATCCCCCATAAAGGTCCCATCGAGATAAGACTTGTCCCAGCGTGGTAACCTCAGGGATAGCAAGTAGCGTGGGCATGATTTTCACAAGTATATAATATATGTACACACAATCATATAAATATACCACTTTATCATATTAATATAGGTTCTTCTCGTCACCCATAATTATACCATTTATTCTACATTTCACATTATTAGTATTACGTATAAGGTTTCATCTCTAACCTTAACTCGAAGGGTTTTCTCACTTAATACGTGACATTCGTTGACTCTATCCTTCCAAGTAGGAAAATTCAGTAGGTATACCTCTATTCACTATCGTAGCTATTCGCCGCATTCTCTCACTTGATATACGTAGTTTCATAGTTCAATATATAATTATCCCAAAAATAAGATTCTCATCTTATAATAAAGTTCTCAACACTTATTCAAATGTCCTACTGGTCTTTCCTATCTCCCAAAACATTTCATTAAGGATACCCAAGAATTATTTCACGATAAATTCAATTCGACTAAGTAAACAAGGGAAATAAGAGTCTGCCAGGAGGAGTCGATCGATCGAGGTCTGGGGCTCGATCGATCGATCAAGCAGGTCTGCAAAAATTCTGCAGAAATGCAGTTACGGGTTCTACCAAATTTCTTCATCCAAAACCATGTTTTTCCATTCTAAACGTCCCAAAAATCCTACTACTATCATTATAACGTTATACCAGATGTTTTCAACGTAAAGCATGTGTATATCTAACATTAAACATGGATAATTAACTCAAAATTCTATCTAATCATCAAGAACCCTAGAGTTTTTCTTAATCAAGGTTCTAATCTATTTTTACCAAAATTTCCTTCTAATATATCATCAAAATTTTATGGGTTATATTCCTCTACATGGCAAGGATTCCAGAATTTCATATAAATCATTTCTACATGCATTTTCCTAACACAAATTAGGTATTCTTCCATATTTATCATCTCTAATCAATCCTAAACCAATATGAAGATTGCATTAACGAAATACGCAAGTTAAACACTTGCCTGGGATTTTTGGTATTCTGATTCACGGCTGATATTGGTATGGCTGCGTTCCTCGTCTCGCGATCTACGCGGTGGTGGTGGCGGCGGTGCAAACCGGTGACTTTTTGGCCTTGAATTGCCTTGGAGCTCTCTCCTCTCTTCTCCAATGGCCGTCACTTTTGTTCTGAATATTCTAACCCTAAAAGACTAACCTAAATGGCTGATATAGGTTGCTGAATTTCGTGGGTTTAATTATCCAAAAAGGTGGAATGACTAAATTGCCCTCTCGGGGTACCAATTAGGCCTAAAAACACCCCGAGACCCAAACTAAACCCCCGGGTACACTTTTCTGACTATCTCGATCCTTCCGGACGCGTTGGCGCACTCAAAATAACCATACGAACAACTTATAAAATATTCACTTTTTATTTAACAAAATTAGTCCCGACGTGACACGGGCACGTCCCGATTTAAATTTCCGAAATTGTCATTTAATTCACTCATGACATTCAATATAATCAATAACATATATTACTTTGCTCATTAGTAATATTCAACCAATTTCCCATAATTACTAACTCTCGTCACGTTAATAATTATAACATAATTAATTTCCGGATTTTTATTAAATAATTCATTCGCATTAACTCTAATAAATCCCCAATTTAATATAGCATAAAAATACTGGGTATTACATACTCCCCCCCCTAATAACTGAATTTCATCCCGAAATTCAGAAAATAAGGCCTATCAGGTAGCACAATTCTGGATATCTCTCGTCAGTAAGCAAACTATCCACATAGCACGGCGCTCAATCACTATAGCTTTTTCCCTCCCAGCAACATTATTTTTTTTCATTCTCATTGGAGACACTTCACATTGTGCTCCCAACCGACAACATTCGCATAGGTCACGCCTATAAGTTATAAATTTCATTATCTCACTAACATTAGGAGGCCGCACCTCACTATATGACAAATACTCGGTTTTATTCATATGCAAAACTCCCATTCTGAGAAAATATTACGAACATTTGACCACTCTTGCCTGCCTAAAACAGTCGTGGAAGTCTACCACATTTATCGGATGTCTTCTCGACCGATCCAAAAATTCTGATTACTTACTCTCCTATAACATACGGAAGGAGAATAGTCGAGGTTCTTCCATAACAAAACTTTAATAAGTACCTTGTACGCGACAACAGGTACGAGTGCTTCTACAGATCATTCTTGAAATCATCGTATCAAGATTCAAAAATCTCATTCACGTGGCTTCACAAATCTTTAATCATACATCCTACTCAAAACGAAATCTTTTCTCCGATGGCTCCTGAAATCCCATATCAAAGGTGGGATTCACCAATCTCATCCTGATTCAGAAATTTATACTGCGCCGGACCATGCACTGGCGCGATCCTTCCTTTCAAAGGAAGTCTGGGGCATACCAGTTAATATTGTAAGCCAGCCCAAAGGAATATCAATCACTTCCTTCTCGGCGACTTAATTCACATGTTCGGGATAAACCCTTGGTCTTGTTTTGAGGATGGCAACTCATCCAAGAACTTTACTGTCTTTACCGACCTCTTCCAAGTTCAGGAATTTTCGATAAACACAAAATTCTTTGGTTGATTCTCCTCTTTCAACCAAACCTTACCTATGGGCGGTGCATGTAGAGACTACTCACTACGTCTCGCTAAACATCGATTCTTCCCTTGAAATGTCTCACATTAAGTGACACGTAATACTCCCCTTCCCTCCTTGGAGTATGCCGAGAGTTTCGACCCGTGCTCTTCTCTCCACGAAGCGCACTCTTGGATCTGTTATACTATACTAACATCTTTACTCTTTATATGTATGAGTCGCTCTCACACTTGACTAATAACAACTCCGCTCCGGGTGTGCTTCATAACAATTAAATTCTACTATATTCAAGGAATACCAATTCTTGAATGGCTTCCCACAGCCTTCCAATCAAGTTAGGGCGTGCTATTCTAATTGCACACTTATGTATGGATTATCGCCCCTCATGTGGCGTTTAATCCGCTATCTCACTTCCACTTCATTCTGTTAGCCCCACAAACACATTTACACGTCCATTGCCACGCCCCTTCATCTCGAACGAGTTTTAGCATCAGTTAACCAGGATGTCTACACACCCTATAAACCGGGCATACTAGCGTAAGCATCACATACGCTCCATACTAATAAACAAATTCTTTGTTTTCCTTGGTGCTTGCAGCGTGATTACAACACTCTAATCACCCTAAAAATCAAAATTCTTAAATTCTCTATATCAGCGTTCCACCCTTTAACTCGTGGGGTAACTTTCAATGTTTTCTTACCACACAATCCGGCTCCAGTGGCTTTAAAACAAGATTCAACTTCCAACTTACATGCATAATTACTTGATCCCATTTCGACTAGGGTACCGAACTCATGGAATAGTGACCAGACGTCTCCCTATTTCCAACCTTATACTAAGTTTCATGCGTGGGATGTCTCGCAAAGCGAAATCCAAACAAGGAACCCCCCCCCCCCGATACACTACTACCTAGCATTGTCGGCTATCGAAATCCGTTAGGTCCTCCGTCCATAGTATATACCCCTTTATTCTGTCCCTTGACAGAAAAGTTACAATTTCTCCCGTAATTATGCTTAACAAAGAACGTTTCACAAATTGCACAATTGTTCAGTATAGGTTGGTGGTAATAGAATTTCATAAACCTCGAATACATACACTCGGAATTCTCGAAATTTCTTTCCCTAATAATAGAGGTATAAATCTTATCTCCCACCTCTCTAAAGGGTAAATATAACACTGTACTCTTCCTATCACTAAGTACGGAGTGCTAAACATAATATTGGGTCAAATCTTTTCGCTAAATGGTAAATTCCGATACATACGGAATTATACTGACAAAGTCTATACATACATTGGCATTAAATATCTCGAGCCCACTATCTCCTCCGAAGTCTCTTGGATAGATAATATAAGTGCAAGTCCAACCTTCTTACAGGTAAAGCTCGCCAAAACAAAACATAAAACATGTTGCTCTAATGCAACCATTCCGATATCCTAGCAATAAATGCCCACTATCGTACTAACCATTTCTATAACGTTTTAACAAAGATAATATCATACTCGTGTATCGCATAACTACAACGAGTAACCTCAATAAAGTATGAAACACTGTTAATATACTCATTCATCCTCCGCGGATAGCACTAAAGAAAAATCTCGCTACACTTGGGAAAAATATTCACATAATGGTAACATTTATAATTATATGCATTAAACTCGTCTCACATGCTAATCTAGCAATGAACAAAATATAGTAACTCTCTCGTGTCACATAAACACGCCTCATCCTCTGAGAATACAACTTACACTTCTACCTTGTCAATCGTCTTGATTGCGCATATGGTTTTCGGACGTAACACGTCCGCCCAAACCATAACAAAATTATTTTAATCGTTGCCTTTTACTAGGCACCGTATTCTTGTCTCTTTTTCTCACTTTGGAACATATTATCACGAGCGATCTCACTCCGCAAAAAATACCTCAGTACATAATCCACTTACCACCTATCCTACAAACCAGGTTAGGATTTGTCCTCCTCTCGGACTTTAGTAAACTCGATTCCTGTTAACCATCCCGATTGTTCTCTTAACTTTTCAGGCCATAAAGATCATGTTACTATCTATAATAGTACTTACTGAATTTACCATCACTTGGTAAGAATTTAACTATCTGAAGCATTTAAATGGTTTTCCTGATGTGTATCCACATCCTTTTGTGGTGCTATACCACCATCGTTGCATTCAGTCTCATTCTCGACTAAATTCTTCGATTTCTTTAACTTCCCCCACAAAGAAGCGTTATCATCTATTTTGACAAAATATGACAATGTCAACTTCTAAATCGGTCGTCCATTAGAATTTCCTCCTCGAGTATTATCAACTATTATTACAAGTTGGTCTCCCACTTGGAGTCGTTTCCTCCACTAGTATCTACTTCTTCCGATACGAAATTTGCTAACGGTTAAGATTCATATTTACGAATGGGCCCCTGACATGCCCTCTCTCAATGAGTTCAGAACCACAGTTGCTTCTAATCCTGAACAGTTAAGGAAGGAACATACGGTCAGCACTATACCTAAGGTTCTCCTATAGACATAGCAATTCTACTTCTAAAATTGGTGATTGACTCCAACCATTATAATTTCGTCCCGAAAGCCAAGAAAATTTTCTCTAAATTTTCACTTTCAGTTTGCCACACTCCGTCCTATATCTAAGCCTTTGGATACTTTACCTCTTTTGGTAAATACATACAATTTTCGCGTTTCTAAAATTTCCCACTAACAGTCTCTACACGTTTTTGTAATATGTTGGGTAAGTTTACCCTCGCACCTCATTTGACTATAACAGCATTTGAAAATTCATTGCTGCAGCTTAGTCGCCTTTCTAGTCGTGGCTTCTCGTTCCATAATGAAGGTGACCACGACTACGGTCATCATCCTCGAATACATTTCCTAATCTCAACTGAGCCCTGCCTCCTGATGTGCGCTTAACGATCCTCTTCTGACATCCGTCTTCGCTCGGCACACGCACACATCCGAACGAAATTAGAATTCACTAGTGTATACACATTATAGCAGGAGAACGAAACCTCGTCAAAGGAATCGACAATCCTAAACATAGGGCTCTATAACAAACAAAGCAACGCTGAAAGCATAATAAGCCGTACAGATCCTAAGGACACTAGAACCTGATGCTCTGATACCACCTGTGACAACCCGCCTAATTAAATACCGGGCGATCACTCCTTTATTAAATTAAATCAAGGTAAACAGTTGGTTCATTCTCAGCATCACTGTCGATAAAAATAAATTTTCCAATTTAACACCCTAAATAATTAAGCTAAGTGTCAAAACCATTTTCATACATACTTTCCAAATTTTAATTAAAGAAAAAGATTTATTTATTTAAAAACAACATTTCTACAATTAAGAATCACACCACAGTAAACCAAATAATATAATTCATTCGACAATCGAATGTCAACATATGAAAACTAAAGTCATAAATCCAAACTGAATAAATCTCATAGAACAATACTGGAAACAACTGAAATATAAATGTCCCAACAACAATGAAATAATGGAAAGGGCAACACATGCCCAATAAATGAGAATACTAGAAGTGGAGTCAATAAAAGAAGCCGTCTACGCAAGTGACCTGCAACTCCCACCTAAGCTGCAGCACGTTCCTCTCAAGGGATCCTAAGCAAGAGGCCCCTGTGGCTGGGCACCTGAAATATATACATATATATACAAGAGAGAGAGAGAGAGAGAGAGAGAGAGAAAGAAACGGGTCAGAGCCCGAAAGTGTGTTTGATTTTAAAAATACGTTTAGCAAGTATTTAAATTGATACAGGCCAATGCAACAACATATTAGTGCGTCACTCTCTTGAGAAATACTCACCTCTCTTCTAATGTGCACACCTATCGCACTAACCTTACCAACAGTTTCTTAACAATTATATCATACTAACCTTTTCCAATAATTTAGCGTATCTTAACTTACTCATAAGATTTCAAAACCGAACAATATTTGTTTAAAAAGGTTACTTCCCGATTAGTAGCACAACTCTCGTTTTAGCTTTTATTAATTTATAAAGTTTCTCAGTAACATATTATACTTTCACGAAACAAGTATTCACTATCTGAGTCATCAACCAAGTCCTACTTATCAAATCACAGTAGGCAGTTTCAATTTCAAAATCTCATATATATATTAACTACTCGTATAATATATATAAAATAACAGCACCCCTCATAAAACTATGGTGCGTGCATACTCTACTATCCAGAACCCCATATCACTCATATTAAGGGGAATACAATAGGAATCACTCTCGAATTGTATTAACATAAATACACAAACAATATTGAGGCGAAGCATAGATTCCAAATCTCTAAGAGGATGGCACATGCCTGCGTCTCTTAGGACCGTCTGAACTATCACATCGATAGCCTGTACCAAGGATATCTATCTTCTAGGGTACAAGTCAATATCCCCCATAAAGGTCCCATCGAGATAAGAATTGTCCCAGCGCGGTAACCTCAGGGATAGCAAGTAGCGTGGGCATGATTTTCACAAGTATATAATATATGTACACACAATCATATAAATATACCACTTTATCATATTAATATAGGTTCTTCTCGTCACCCATAATTATACCATTTATTCTACATTTCACATTATTAGTATTACGTATAAGGTTTCATCTTTAACCTTAACTCGAAGGGTTTTCTCACTTAATACGTGACATTCGTTGACTCTGTCCTTCCAAGTAGGAAAATTCAGTAGGTATACCTCTATTCACTATCGTAGCTATTCGCCACATTCTCTCACTTGATATACGTAGTTTCATAGTTCAATATATAATTATCCCAAAAATAAGATTCTCATCTTATGATAAAGTTCTCAACACTTATTCAAATGTCCTACTGGTCTTTCCTATCTCCCAAAACATTTCATTAAGGATACCCAAGAATTATTTCACGATAAATTCAATTCGACTAAGTAAACAAGGGAAATAAGAGTCTGCCAGGAGGGGTCGATCGATCGAGGTCTGGGGCTTGATCGATCGAACCTTCGATCGATCGAAGCTCTAGGCTTGATCGATCGATCAAGCAGGTCTGCAAAAATTCTGCAGAAATGTAGTTACGGGTTCTACCAAATTTCTTCATCCAAAACCATGTTTTTCCATTCTAAACATCCCAAAAATCCTACTACTATCATTATAACGTTATACCAGATGTTTTCAACGTAAAGCATTTGTATATCTAACATTAAACATGGATAATTAACTCAAAATTCCATCTAATCATCAAGAACCCTAGAGTTTTTCTTAATCAAGGTTCTAATCTGTTTTTACCAAAATTTCCTTCTAATATATCATCAAAATTTCGTGGGTTATATTCCTCTACATGGCAAGGATTCCAGAATTTCATATAAATCATTTCTACATGCATTTTCCTAACACAAATTGGGTATTCTTCAATATTTATCATCTCTAATCAATCTTAAATCAATATGAAGATTGCATTAACGAAAATATGCAAGTTAAACACTTGCCTGGGATTTTTGGTATTCTGATTCACGGCTAATATTGGTATGGCTACGTTCCTCGTCTCGCGATCTACGCGGTGGTGGTGGCGGCGGTGCAAATCGGTGACTTTTTGGCCTTGAATTGCCTTGGAGCTCTCTCCTCTCTTCTCCAATGGCCGTCACTTGTGTTCTGAATATTCTAACCCTAAAAGACTAACCTAAATGGCTGATATAGGTTGCTGAATTTCGTGGGTTTAATTACCCAAAAAGGTGGAATGACTAAATTGCCCTCTCGGGGTACCAATTAGGCCTAAAAACACCCCGAGACCCAAACTAAACCCCCGGGTACAGTTTTCTGACTACCTCGACCCTTCCGAACGCGTTGACGCACTCAAAATGACCATACGAATAACTTATAAAATATTCACTTTTTATTTAACAAAATTAGTCCCGACGTGACACGGACACGTCCCGATTTAAATTTCCGAAATTGTCATTTAATTCACTCATGACATTCAATATAATCAATAACATATATTACTTTTCACATTAGTAATATTCAACCAATTTCCCATTATTACTAACTCTCGTCACGTTAATAATTATAACATAATTGATTTCCGGATTTTTATTAAATAATTCATTCGCATTAACTCTAATAAATCCTCAATTTAATATATCATAAAAATACGGGGTATTACACAAGACAACTCAACTTTATATATATATATAGACACACACATACACACACACAAAAGATAATGAAAGATAATCTTAATATGCATGCCAGCATAAATATCATTAAAGACAAAAATATACTCAGTCAAAGACTACCCAAGTTGTATCATCCACAAGATACACATTATAAATAGTTTAGGATTCTACAAGATATCTCCTATGTAAACAAAAAATAATCCTCACACAATCTAAAAAATAACAAAAAGTAAAGAATAAACGAATAACTCAAAGGATTCATCCGATAATATGATCATCACCATACCCAAACACTGACCATTAACACATTTCCTCATTCATCCTCACTATATATATCCTCTTACATGGTGTAGAGAAAGCGTAACTCACCTCTAAGATCACCCGTGATCCTCCTGAGGTTAAAAATTTATGATCATTTTTTGAAAAAAGTGCGCTAACAAAATAAGTGGGATGTCGAGTCGATTCGATCAGACCCATCAACTCTAGGTATATAAGTACACGACTCCGTTAGAAAAATAGTTTAGTTAATCAGTGGGTAAATTGTAACTTCTAGCCGAAGGTATTCTCCATGACGTAAATGCAGATATGGAGCCACAGACATAAGATTTCTGAGGAGCACTAGTGGTAAAAAAAATCAGATAACTCATCTGTGGGTGGTGGAATCTCGTCTTTATCACCATCTCTACCACCTCCCTCTCCTACATTATCCTCTTATTGGGTATTTAATTTATAAAAAACGTTGTTACCCCTTGATATTTGATTGATTGTGTTCCAAAAAAGGAAAAAATAACTAAATCTGAAGAATAAATCCACGGTAGGATCACAATACCTTTGCAGGCCTTATAGGTGATTCGATATTAAGGAAATGTGTTGATGAATAGTCTGAACTTGTTGCTCTTACATGGTATTTAAAAACCTTCCTCAAAAGACCTAAATTCCTTGAATATTCTAGTATATTATCCCCTTAAACTAATCCTTATGTGTGGTAATTTCGGAGATTAAACCTTGGTTATTTGCCAGAGAAATCAATTTCTCTCCCCTCACCCCTTAACAAAAATGTTAATAGTATTTTTGTCTCCCTCTCTAACCGTAGATAATATCTCATGCATAAACCCCTCCCTTGGAATATATAAATAGGTACATGAAGTGGGCTTGGTCTAATTAGGGTTTCTAAAGAGTTGTGCCTATTATTTGTGTAATGGAAAAACTAAGTACTCGAGAGTAATAATTGATTGGCCTTCAAATAAAAATGTGAAAATCACATATTCCTTCCCCTAATACAGTTTCTTTCTCATTTAATTATAATTAAATCCACTAAATAATCATAATTGTACTATAATTTAATTATGTCGTAAGCCCCTGAATAATGAGGTCTTGTCCGCAAAGTTAGATAGTACATAAAATGATTCCCCACGTAAAGCATACAATACCCGCTTCGTGAAGTTCAATTCACTGCTAATTGATTTTCACCAACATCTTATTTATTCCTTAATCTTAAACTTAACTTATTTGATACTCAACCATATTATAAAATCCACCAGTCGAGTTTAGTGGTAGAATCAAAACTTCTAATATTATCAAGGGGTATCATGATCCAGGATATTTCCAAAATGCTAACTCATCTTGAATATGGTCTTAGGATTATCCACACAATGATTGCCCAACTTGCAAGGATATAGACCCAAAAAATTCAATCGCATCCATAACAATTAAAAAATCAAATATGTGGATATTCCAATCCTCATAATACTCGGGATTGAGAATCTATGCACCATTTTCAAATTTTGTGAGCTTCTGCAAGTCTAATCTAGTCAGCACCTAGACTTGACTCTCACCCATGTATCTCTTAATACATTCCTAATGTACCGCTACGATCCTCTTTGAATAATCAGACTAGTTTTTGAACCATCAAACAGGTTCCCGTGGTTAAGACAAACTAGTGAGATCCTACTCACATATATACCGATAGGATGCCAACCCCCATCTACGTTGTGAACTATTCAATTGAACTAGAACTGAAATTCCAATAATTTACGATCAAGTCGAACCCAACTTACCATAATTCCTACTAAGTTCAATTGATTGACATCTATACAATATATTTAAGAAAAATATAACGCATTCTCACATCATGATTCTTATTTAAAAATGATCTTAACACACCTATATTGAAAAATAAACATCATACATGGTTTTAGGAATTAAATCCCAACAATCTCGTACATAGTCTTAAATCCATATGCCAATGCATCCAACTCCCAACGCATCAAATTGGCAGTTTATAGCCCTAGTTGTAGAAGGAAAAATCGGTTATTATCCGATGCAAATTTGGTCACAAACTTATTACCTCCCTTATTCAATATCTTGAACTAGAAGAAACCTATGCTCAATGTGCTTAACCATTTTATCAGTTTTGGGTTCTCTCAAACATGAAATCTTTACGCTATAAACACAATTCAGTATAATAGTCAATTTCACTGAAGAAATCTCATCCAAGTCACTTAGAAGTTCTTGATCCATATAGCTTCTTTAGTTTCCTCCAAAGTGGAAACAACTTTGGATTATATAGTGGAGTTCTTAATGCATGATTACCCAAAACTTACAAATCTAACTCCTAGAGTAAACATAAGCTAAAACACCTGGAATTTGTATCTAACTGAAATTTGAGCCTTGATGCCTTATAGGTATAAAATTATCCACTAAGTAAATCAATATATAATCTTTAGTCATTTATAGGTAATTAAGAAGGCGCTTTACTATAGTTCAATACTCCACAATCGGGTTAGACTAGAATCTTCTGACCATGACCATAGCAAAGTAGATATTGAGTCTAGTACATAGCATAACATGCATGAGGTTGCCCATCGCTGAAGCATAAGGTATGTTGTACATCCTATCTATCTGATCAAATGTTTTAGGATATTTATCCTTAGATAGAGTGATTCCATGTCTAAAAGGAAAAAAATCCTCTCTTATAATACCTCACATTAAACTTGTGGGAACATAATTGATATAAGTGTCTTGGGATAAGTAAAACATCTTATCGATCCTATCTAGAAAAAGCTTGATCTTAGGTATGTGATTGGATTGTCCAAAGCTATTTACGTAAAGATACCTAGACAACCACACTCTTATGTTAGACATTACAACCACCTTTTCCCAATTAGGATAATATCATCCACATATTGTACTATAAATACCATCATGTTTCTATCATACTTCTTATACAAATAACTATTATTCGGGCTTTGATCAAAATTAAAATTTTTATTTTCTTATTAAACAGGATGTTCCAAGACCTTGATGTTAGCTTAAGTACATAAACGAACCCCTCAAGCTATCACACTTTACTTTCCAGACTTCAAACTACTAATCTCTTGGGTTACATCATATGTATGAACTCGTCAAGTCCATCATTCAAGAATGCAGTCTTGACCTTAAAAGATTTCTGATAGACTTTAGCATGGCTACCAAAGATAAGGCGTGATCATAGTAAATACATTTATTTCTGAGTAAACCATTTCACAACAAGCCTTGCCTTAAAGGTTTACACCTTTCAATCTACCTATCTTTTAAATTTCTTGTCGACCCACTTCTAACTGATAGGTTTTATCCAATCACCAAGTCTACAAGCTCCCAAAACCTTATTCAAATAAATTAAAGCCAAATTGGTATTCATAGTCTTAATTAAAAGATAAAATTACTTGTCTTTGAATGCCTCATTGTAGTTCCTGGGACCCGGTCCGTGTTCCCTTGGGATCTCACCGAAGTGTTTACCCAAAACACTAACCTGACAGGATATCTCCCATTGCTACCACTACGATATGGCACCACTTGTTATACAATATAAGTCACTCGTGTTACATGATTATTAGTAATACTCCAACTACCGTTAGGTAATGTATTATCGATATTAAGTCATACTTCATCTTATGAGAGTGGTCTAACAATATTGGTAATATGATGTTCATTTATTAAATCTTGTAAGAGAAGCTTACTCGAGGGCCCATGGTTTATTACATAATTATCTTTCAAGAACTAGACATTGATACAATCAATTACCTTCTTATGATTAGGAATAAGGCATACACCTCTATTACCTTTCGGATAACCATTAAAGAGACAAACTTTTATCATCAATTCTAATTCCCTTGGCTCTTTTTACAGCACAAGTGTCGGACGCCCTAGATCCGAACATGTCTTAGAATGAGCATGCTCCCACTCAAAATCCCATGGGAATTGAACAGACAGATTTAGATAGAACTAAATTCAGAATGTATATGTCCCTATCTTAATCAAAAATCAAAACAAGAATGTCACAGTCCTGAATAACTAACCATGGACCCTATCATGTCCAAATATTATAATTGCTTCTTTCTTCTACACCATTCCGTAGTGGAATACCCCGATAAATGTAACTAGGATATAATTCCCACCACCAATAAATGATTCCCAAACTTTCCCAAGAGGTATAAACACCCACGATCATATCTTAGGGTTTGCATTCATTTACCTTACCCATGATCCACCTTAGTCTTATAAACTTTGAACAAATAAAAGATTTCATACTTGTGGTGCATCAGGTAAACATATCCTTACCTTGAGTAATAATTAGTGAAATCAATGAAGTACTCCTAACTACCTCTTGATCGGATAGTCATAAGTGTACACAAATCGAAACAAACCATTTACAATACATCTTTGTCTATCTAGATTTTAGAAATGAAGAGCCCCTTAGTAATTTTACCTTCTAAATGGGATTAACATAATGGAAGTTCCTCCACTTCCAATCAACTACATTATCCATTTTAAACCAGTCTTTTAATTCCTTCAAGAATAAAATAACCTGAGCGTAAGTGCCAAAATTGTGTTTTCTTCATCTAAGAAGGAGCCTTTCTCTATAATGGTTTATCTATTATTCATTTCAGTGGAAATATTGGTGATACAAACCTTATAACATATAAATTGTTTTTTAGTATACGAGAAGAATTACAAGATATCTTAGTTTTGATTCAAAATAATCAAATATCTGTTCAAAACCAATTTAGAAATCAAAAAATAACTTTTCTTCTAAAACCATGTATATAAAAATAATTTTAAAATTTTTTATATCTCCACCAAAATATAAAATAAATACCCAACTAATACTATTGCCTTATTATTATTGCCCATTATTACAAATATAATTCTTTTAAGTATCTTATTAACTACCTAGAATATGTTCAAAGAGTTACAAAGTTGATTTGTGGCTTTCGAATTTACACACCAGGTTCCTATAATTTCGACCATAAATCAAGCATTTACTTCTAAGAGAAAATAGTTACCATGACATTTTCCTTGTAGTCCTAGAAAAATCGAACATGTTGATATAACTATTTAAATTACTTGTAACGAAAACACATGCCTTTTGGATTTTTAACTAGTGTCCTTGACATTTATGTTTCTACATCTCCCTCCTTTCGGGAAAGAAGTCGAGTGCTTCTCAAAAACTAACACCATGCCTCGACTTCCAATGATGCTCGCTGTTGGATTACAAAAGGAATCTGGATTTCCCCATAAATTTTTAATCCAAAGATGCAATACCATACATTTTCGGCATCATTTTATAAGAATTATTTACTTATTTGTTTGGATTTTATTTGCATTTATTTGCATTTTATTCATATTTATTTTTATTCTTGGAATATCTTTGGAAGGCCTGGAGTGTTTGGTCATTTCGTTTTGTCTTGGGAGCAATAAATAGAGGAGAAAGAAAAGTGAACCTGCGATGATGCGATGAACAAATGGAGATAGGGCACGTAGTTTTAAACCCTACGGTGGTTCAGGAGCCCACTATAGAGGATGATGCCTCCTCTATAAAACCCTAGTACTGACTCCTATTATGGGTAGGTTGATGAGGGTAGCGGCAGGAGATTTCATAGGATTTTTTGGTTGAGTTCTTTTATTATTTAAAGACCTGAAACCTTATTTCTCTTCATATTTTAGTCTTTATTTTTCCATACACATATTGTCTTCACTCTAAACACCTACAGACCCACACATAAACCATAAATACCATTATTTGAATTCTTTATAACCTATTATGGGACTTTCAACTTGGATTTTTGAGATGGACCTAAGAACAAAAGTTATTTAATTTTTGCGTAGATTACATATTCGAGATTGGTTTTTGAAGATGGGTCATGGAAGAAATTTAGAATTATTGTTTTATGTTGATTGTATTCATTTGGAATAGGTTTCATTATCATGTGGTTATTTTATGTGCTACATGTGTTCATCTTTTTTTATACATATATTCCATGTTATATGTTGCATCTTATATGTCATACTTGTATATATTATTCTTATTGAACTCATTATTATGTGATATTATTTTCATAGCGAGTAGATGGTAAAAACGAAATTAAATAATATTACGCATGTGTTCGGTTGTAGAATTGGGCAGAGATTAAATATACCTAGTTTGTGGAATTTCGATAAAGTTATTATATTACGAGGTCGATATATTATTTTTGTTAGATAATACTAAGGAAAACTTTAGCCAAACCACCCACTAGATGGGATGTGATTTTCGGCTAATTTATTGTCTTTTATCTTGTGTGCCACGCCATGAACCCATTGGGATATTAATCCAATTTTATTGTGGGTTGTTAAGATGTTGTGATATGATGATAAGGGGAGTACCCAGTCTTCCTTGTGATTGTTATTGTGTCGGTTTTGGAACCATGGAGAGTTAAGAGGATAATTAAAAAGAGAGGTGATTAAGAGTACACTCTGGAGTGACAGAAGTGCGATGGGGATTATATGTATGGGGGACTTAGGATGTGTAGTGACACTGTGAGATCCCGGAATGTGATATTTATTCCTGGAATGATAGTGAATGTTCATATGCATACACTCTTATATATTGTGCATGCACGAGTATGTGTAGTTCACTTGAAGAATTTATACAAGCCTACTAAATTCTCTGCTCACCCCTATAGTTTATACGTGCATGAAAGGTTTTGATTCGAGCAGCAGTTTATTATGTTGATTGATGCGCCATGATCATATTCAAGTTCACATAAATCCAAAAGAAATAGCATCACAGGCATAATCAATTAAGCACATGCGATGAAATTTCGAAGAAGCATGCCAACTATTTTTGAAATTTTTTAATTTTTTCAAGTAAAAAATATATATGTATAAAAATTACATATACAGGTACAAAATACATCACACCATTAAATAACGCTAAAATGTTCTAATCATGAAAGCGGAATGTAATTATGTGAAAATTTTTTGTATGCAAATCAGTATATGCATTCATAACATAGATGCACGAACTCAATGAGATACTTCTAACAAAGAAATTAATCTTAACCTTAGGTGTAAGTATGAAGAAAAAATGAAATCGACTCGACCTATGCAACATGACATGAATATAAATACTTTTCAAATGAATAATGCCAAAATATTTAATACTTTTCAAAAGAGTTCGTTGTGCAAACCCATTGATCTTCTACTTTATAACACCCTCAAAATTTCATTCACTCTCAAATTTTTGAAGATATCATAATGTTCATGTATAGATAAGCATTAATAAAAAATATGGCATTGACACTTGTCTTTTTCTGTGTCGCTAATCTTTTAGGCTCTTTTTGCAAATGGTTGCTTTTAAGGCAAAGAGAATTTTCTATTTCATAGCCCCTTTCCATTGCTTAACATAAAGCAAATTTTTTGAGGAATGATACCCGGGCAATGGTTCTTACAAGCACAACTTATCTCTAGTAAATTTGGTCCGTTATTAAAAAGTATTAATATGAGAACACGGTATTCGACATATGATAAGCAAACACAATGTTCATAAAGCCCGTGCATGTGTGGAATAAAGGTGATAAAAAGTCTATCATGACGAAAGTAATCATTAATGAACAACGAAATGCTAGCCACACATTATTAAGCACACTAAAGAAACGATGCCATGTGTGAGAAGACCATAAAAATTCACGTGAATGGATAGAATGTAGGGGTGATTCGAACATCTTAAATGCAAATCTATATACGGTGAAAATGAAAGTACAAAAATCTTTTTATCTTTTCTAAAAATTTTATCAAACATAAAATATTTTTGTAATTTTTTAAACTTTTTCTTAAAAAACGAAAATCTTTTAGGAATTTTCAAGATTTTTTAAATAAAATCATATATAAACAAAGAACTATGATAAACATAAAATCTAGAAATGGGAACAAATGATGTGAACATGATAATCACCCTACACTAGATAAAGTGCCCAAACTCAATCATTGGTCCGGGAGATGTTATCAACTGGAATAGGTATCCTTTAAAATTCCTCCATCAAACTTTGGAAAGTTTTGACCAAAAATTCTACTTGCTCTCGAAAACTCTTAAATCTCTACGATCATGTGTAGGGGAGTGCGTGCGGGAACACTAGTGTGAACTTGTGTGGGAGCATATCGAGGAACACACATGTAAGAAACTCTCCCTAGCTTAAAATAAAACTCCCTAAGGTGACCTCTTTGTTTGTAATGGGAAGAAACATACACAGGCTTAGGCCTACCTTTATCAAAACGTCTAGGACGTTATCTCCTTGGTGTATTAGGTTTCCTTGGGAACCAATTCAGGTGAGTCATGGGAAGTGCATGCAACGTCGTAATCTATTCCTTGTCGCTCATTAAAACCTAATGCGGGACCGAGGAATATCTTTCCAACCTTCTTCGATGTGTCCTCTACAGTGACCTTGACCTCCTGAGCACGTTTGAGATCTTTCTCGAATTGGGATACACAAGCTTCAAGTTTCTCATAAATCTCCAATGAAGCTTAAAGATCTCTCGTAAGACCAGCCACAGTGTTGGTCAAATCGATTTTTTTCTTATCAACTACAATCAATTGCTCACACAAAGAAACTTTTAGCTTCTGAAGTTAACTCACCGATGCTTCATACTCTCTCAAAAATTTCACCTCCTTTTCTAAACCAAACATCCTAAGAGTCAAACTCTTATTTTCTTTTTAATCGTCAAATACTGTTTATAAAGTTTGACGTAGGAGCATTGGATTCCACCTTCTCCCTCACTCAAAATATCATCATCACTCTCACACTCTTTAAAATGGTTCGACAAATTATCGAGGCTATCACATTTTAAGATGTCCTGATTGATGTGGGATGAACTCGAAGTACTAACTTGATTGATAATGAATGCATGACAAGGTTCATGTAGTGATTTATTCACGAAATCCTCCAACTCAACGTCACTATTGTATGTAAAAATTACTCTCCTATATGGACCAATGAATAATAGACACCTATCCTCCTACGTGTCCATCCAGCTATCTTGATCGGGATTAGAGGTACCTAGTCAACTAGAATGTCGACCAACTCCTAGAATGTGAACAATAAAGAATAGTAAAAGTTACTCGGATGGAAGGGAGACCAGCACCGAATGTCAAGAGTCTTATTTATATATAGATGTAAATGAGTGGATATATAACGGCATCCCGTCTCTATGGTTCTAGAAAAATATTAATATATAATCTCCCTTAGCTCAAAGGGACGATTCAATCAATCTCAAGAACACCGTACTTATCTATTGTGAACACCAATAATAATACCAACAGTGGAGGTAGGCTTTTTACAGCTGAACCACTTTAAAAATCTTTGCCTCTTGTGTGTTTGTTGAGATTACTTTTATTTATTTATCAGTGATTATAAAACAGGACCCACTCTATTTTTAGACATCAACCGATTGGCGCGGTCTATGGGAACGACTACTTGTCATCGTTCTCTACCTCTTGTATTTCTGTGTTTATTCTCTGTCTTAAAGAATGAACAATGCTCTAGAGAGCAGCCTGGTGGCTGCAGGTAATAACCCATATCTATCTGCTCCCCCTGATGAGACAGATCTCCAGAGAATTTTACTCAACTTAGCTAGAGGACAGGAAGCCACGCAAGAGTCAGTTAGACAATTGGCTTGTACGATGCATGACAAATCATCCAATTCCAAAAGGGATATGCTACCCCCACTAGCCAGGAACGAGAGGAGTTATCACTCCAGGTCTTCTCGTGATAGATTATACCGTCCTGGAGTGATATCATCATTCTGATCAACTGATTATTATGATGGAAGATATTTTCCCAACGATAGACTAAGCATGTTGGAACGGCTGAGTAGGGAATCCACTTTTGATCATTTAGATCCCCGAGAAACTAGAGGCTATCGTAGGGAGAAAGAATGTCCTCGCAAGTACAGAGGTAGATCCATGAGATCTAGAGTAAGCATGAGGAGCTTTATGCATACTGAGAAGACTTCTCAAGAAGAGAGCTCGATAAATATGCACAACAAAGCCACAAAAGTTGCTTCAGCCAAATCCAAACCAGAGGAACATTCCTGGAAAGGATCTATGCAACGGCTAGAAGATCGGCAGGGGGAAATGGCCAAAACAAAAAAATCCTTTACAAATAAGCTTTGTCAAAGGATCACCTTTTTTCTTGGATATTGTGGACTACCCCACACCATCTACATTTAAACAACCAGTTGTTTCTCCTAAATATGATGGGAAGACTGATCCAGTCCTCCATATTGAGAAGTATCAAGCTGATGTTCATATCTATTATGTCCCTGACAAGATGATGTACAGGGCTTTCTCTAGTTCCATCATAGGTCTAGCTCAAATATGGTACAACAATCTTCCCAAAGGTTAAATTTCTAGTATCCATCAATTGGATGAATTATGCATTGATAACTTCTACTTAGGGGATAAGCCGATCAAAAGTGCTACTCATTTCTTGACTGTGTGCCAAAAACCTGGAAAAATCCCGAGAGTATATCACACGTTTCAACAATGAGAAATTAGATGTGGTGGATTATGAATAAAAAATAGACATTGTAGCCTTGATGAGTGGATTACTTTCCAAGTATTTTTACTATGCTCTAACGAAAAATCCATCCAAAACTATGACAGAGCTGATGGCTAAGGCTGGAAAGATCTT
Source organism: Sambucus nigra (assembly GCA_949130495.1). Lineage (NCBI taxonomy): Eukaryota > Viridiplantae > Streptophyta > Magnoliopsida > Dipsacales > Adoxaceae > Sambucus > Sambucus nigra. Next base: position 252,288,015 of record OX422210.1, read on the forward strand.
GAAGGTTGAGGAAGTTATGGCAACAAAAGAAGCTGAAAGTCAGAAGAATAATTCGTTCAAGAAAGATCAAAAGGATAGAAGATTGACATGATCAAGAAGTATAACGAGTATACTCCACTCACTAAAGGTATCCATCACATCCTGGAGGAAATTAGGGGCAATAAAGATTTAAACTAGCTTGGGAAATTAATGTTACTTCCCAATAGGAGGGATAAATCCAAATACTTCGATTTTTATAGAGATCATGGACACACTACTGATAGTTGCATCACCCTCAAGAATGAAGTGGAGACTCTTATTCGGCCAGGAAAGTTGGCTAAATTTATTGATCGGAATGGTAGCCGAGATGCCTGAGTTACCCCGCTGAGCAAAGGATGACACAAAAAGGGCACGCAATAATTACTATGAGGATGATCCTGACCTGTCAAAAAAACCTGATGAAATAGAGATGGAGGTAGGGATGATTTCCTTTGTCTGTTCTTTCATTGTAAGAGGAGACGCTGGTGGAGGATATCGACTTGATGAAAGGAAATTCTACCCAAATGAAGCCAAAGCACGACCTACTATCTAGAAGATTGACATGTCCGAGAACAATGATGGTCGGCCTAGGAAAGTTAACAAATAAAGATTGGTGATCAGCTTATCCAAAAAGATTTAAGTGGGATGATCTATCCTCAAGATGATCTGTTAGTCATCAATTGTAGGGTCAACTATGGTAGAGTGGCAAGAATTTTTGTCGACAATGGGAGTTCAGTGGATGTTATGTTCTACAACTGTTTTCACAACCTAGGGCTATGAGACAGTAAGCTAGAACAGTACCACAGGCCTTTTATAGGGTTCTTAGGAGAAAAGGTATATCCCTTGAGAACAATCAAGATAGACGTGTTGGTCGACACTTGGCCAATAAAAAGAAAGGAAAGAATTTTCTTCTTTGTACAAGATAAAAATGTCCCCTTAGCTTATAACATAATCCTCGACAGAGTATGGATAAAGCAATTAGAGGCAGTGCCATCTAATATGCATTAGTGCATGAAGTCTCCTACTAATTATGGAGTTAGCTTAGTTAATGGTAACCATATGGAAGATAGGGAGTGCTACTATACCTTAGCCAACTGAAGGGAAATACATAAGGGCACAACTACTTCCCATATTGACACTCTGGACCCTTAGGGAGAGGAAGATTAGGTGAAGGGACAGGTTACAAAAGACAAGGAAACTATTATGCTTGATGATGAGAAGCCATAAAGGACCACTCAAATTGGTTCAAGACTAACACCCTCTCTCAAACAGGAATTAATTACATTCCTTAGAAATAGGAAGAACCTATTCGCCTAGAGCCCTGAGGATATTCCAGGGGTTGACAATAACTTTATCTGCCACGAACTCAACATTTACAAGAATGTTAAGTCAATCAAGAAGAAGCGCAGAGTTTTTAGTCCCGAGAAGAATTTGGCAATCCAAAAGGAAGTGGAACAGATATAGGAGGCACAATTTATAGAGGATGTTAAATATTCGACTTGGTTGTCCAATGTGGTAATGGTCAAGAAGAATAACAATAAATGGAGCATGTGTGCAGATTTCACTGACCTTAACAAAGCATGCTTGAAGGATCACTTTCCTTTACCAACGATTGATCAATTAGTAAATACAATGGCAGGTCATAAGCTACATAGCTTCATGGATGTTTACTCGGGTTATAACCAGATTAATATAAAGCCAGAGGATAAGGAGAGTACATCCTTCATCACCAGCCAAGGAACCTACTGCTACAATGTTATGCCCTTTGGGCTAAAAAATATTGGAGCAACATATTAGAGGTTAGTAAATAAAGTATTCGAGGAACAGATTGGCAAGAATATGGAAGTATACGTAGATGATATTCTCACTAAGAGAAAGTTTACTGTCGACCATATTATTAATTTGGCCGAAACATTTGACCAGCTGGAGAGACATCAAATGAAGCTCAATCCGACCAAGTTTATATTCGAAGTACAGGAAGGAATGTTCTTGGGATGCATCATAAATCAAAGGAGAATTGAATCAAACCGTGACAAAATAAAGGCTTTACTAGAGATGCAATCCCCAACCAGCAAGAACGATGTGCAAAAATTGACAAGAAGAGTAGCAACTCTAAATTGCCTTGTTTATCGAGCTACAGATAAATTCCTTCCATTCTTTAAGGTGATTAAAAAGACCTTTGAATGGAATGACGAGTGAGAGAAATTTTTCTAGATTTGAAGAAGTACATGGGATCTCCCCCACTACTCTCTCGACCAGTTTTGGGTGAGAAATTATAATTATATTTAGCGATTTCTAAGTCAACTGTTATCTCGTCCTTGATCTGACTAGAGAGAGGAATCCAAAAGCCAGTGTAGTACACTAAAAAGGAGTTTCAAGGAACGAAAATCAGATATCCACGTCTAGAGAGACTAGCATTGGCACTCATTGAAGCTTCGAGAAGAATGAGGCCCTATTTTTAAGCACATACCATTGTGGTATACACTGACTTACCTCTACGACAAGCTTTGCATAAACCTGAAAAAGTTAGGGAGACTAATGTCTTGGATGGTTGAAATTGGAGAATATAAGATTATTTACGAACTAAGAATCCCCTTGAAAGGGAAAGCAGTGGCGAATTTCATAGAAAAATTCACTTATGCAGAAGTGCCAAGCAATCCAAGTTTGCCTGCCGAGCAGAGCTCTCTGGAAGATATCTCAACTTAAAAGCAAACTCAGATGGTTGCCGACTAACCAGAATCATCAGTTGTCCAAGAAAGAGAATTGTGACTAGCTGAATAAAGAAAGAAGGTGCTCAAATACGGAGTACTGGTAGACTAAGACTTCAGCAACGATATCGCCGTTTGGAAATTGTTCATAGATGGATCTTTATGCGCTACTGGTAGTGGGGTTGGACTCATTATCAACACTCCAGATGATTTAAATGTGGAGTATACATTGAGATTTTATTTCAATCCTCTAACAATAAAGCCGAGTACAAAGAAATAATTATAGGCATAGGACTAGCCTCGTCACTAGGTGTCGAGTAGGTGATAGCGTACAGTGGTTCCCAACTTATTATTCACCGGCTACTTCAGATATACGGATTTAAGGGAGAGATAATGGTAAGATACCTAAAAAGTCTATGGAAGTTATTTTTTCATTTTCGACAACCAAAACGGTTTGAATTCCAAGGGTGGATAATGCCCGAGTAGATGTTATTGCTTGGCTAGCCTCAGCAACTCCAATGGAGCTCAGTCGAACCATTCCAATAGAAGTATTGATGAGGAAGCTGTCAGTATAATTTCTATATAATTAGGACCTTCCTGGATGGATCCAAAAAGGATTACAATAAGAAAGACCTTTTTATCAGACCAGAAGGAAGCAAAGAAAATGAGATACAAAGTAGTCAGCTATGTCCTGGAGAAAGGTGTTATGTATAGAAGAGGCTACACAATCTCTTTACTCCATTGAATCCATTTGATTAAAGTATATGATCTTATTAATGATGTCCATAAAGGCTCGTGGGGAACCCATTCAGTTGGACGATCTATAGTACAAAGGATAGCCATACAAGGCTACTATTAGCCAACAAAGAAAGCAGATTGTGTTTCCTTCGCCAAGAGTATTACAAGTGCTAAAGCTTTTCTTCTATTCACAAGAAACCAGGGGCTTCCTTAACTCCTATTACTTCTCCCTCGACCTTTTCTATTTAGGGAATAGACTTAGTCGGACCATTACCGACCACCAAAGGAAGATTCAAGTATTTAGTTATCAAAGTGGATTGCTTCACCAAATGGATGGAAGTTGATCCCTTTATCGATATGCCTTACCAGAGATTTTTTCAGTTCATATGCAAGCAGAGCATATGTCACTATGGAATGCCCTATGCCTTAATTATTGATCATGGCACTCAGTTCGATAATGAAGACTTTGAGTAATATTACATCTGATCCGAGATTCAAAAACTATACTTAGCACTTGGACATCCACAATGTAATGGTCAGACAAAGATTACTAATAAAACTTTGCTTGATGGTTTGAAGAAAATATTGGATGCCGTCAAGGGAAACTGGATCAATGAGTTGCATAAAGTCCTTTGGTCTTGTAAACCTACACTAAGAACAGTAACAGGAGAGACGTCGTACATGCTTGCTTTTGGCAGTGAGGCAGCAGTACCAACTAAAATAGGTTTGGAAAATCACAAGGTGTTGAATTTTGATTCCCATAAAAGTGATCTAATAAGGCAACTAGTTCTAGACATGGTTGAAGAAGTAAGAGAGTATGCTACAATTCAGATGGCTTCCTATCAATAAAGGACTGCTAGGTTCTATAACCGAAGAATCAAGTTGGCCAACTTGAAAGAAGAAGATCTTGTCCTTAAGAAAGTGATTTAGAAGGACAACAAGTTAGAGACTAACTGGTACAGTCCATATCATATCTCGATATTTACCAGACTAGGAACATATCGCCTAGAAACAGTAGAAGGCGAAGAATTAAAGAACCCGTGGAATGTCGACCATCTCAGCAAATATTACCAGTAATTTTATTTTTGATGTAATCAGTTATTCAATTTAGTGAAGTTGTGCGTTTCTCTCAATTATACTTCCTTTTTATGTTTTATTTGTCAGAGTATGGTGTGATACCACCTTACCAAAAGGTTATATATAATTTTAGTTCAACTTTTCCAACTTTAAAAAAACTTATCTCATTTTAGTTAAAACAACTTTATAAAAGCTTACAAAAAAGTTCTCTCTAATTTTAGTTCAAATTTTTCCAACTACAAAACAAAATGTTTAGTTTCGAATTCTTTCGAATTCAAACTTTTCTAACTTTAGAAAAGTTATTATTCAAACTTTTCCAACTTCATAAAAGTTATCATTTAAACTTTTCCAACTTCAGAAAAGTTATTATTCAAACTTTTCCAACTTCAGAAAAGTTGTTCTTTAAACTTCATGTATGATTTTATCTTCGATAAATCAAGAACAAGAAGTTACCCGACTAAGTTAAAACACAGGAATAACTATACTTTCCTAATACACTTAGTCACCACTGATAACTAATGTTACAACTTAGTTCAACAAAACTATTTACAGTTTTATCTAAGAGCATTAGTCAAATATAAGGCTTTACAAATAGATTCAACCATGAATCAAGTACTTAACATTTAAGCAGATTACTTAGTCGGCAAGTTGATTAACTAATCATAAGGCAGGTTACCTAGTCGGTAGGCTAATTAAAGTCAATTACAAAGCTTAAATAAATCACAAGCATATTTGTTGAAAAATAAGTCCATTTTATTCCAAACACTTAGTGTTACAATCCAAAAGAAAGAAAGCACAAAGTCTATCCTACTGGATGCTTTCCTTTAGCTTTACTCATCCCAATAGGAGGCTTATCAAGGGTCCTTGGCAGAGTGGTCAATATAAATTCCCTTAGTCTAGAGCATCTACTACTGCTCGGCCAATTTAAAAAAGATTGGGGCCGAACATACTCATCTTCTCCTTCCAAGCCATAGTCCAAAATATACTTTCTGATTAAGCTCTGAGCAATGGCATAAGGAGGAATCCAACTAACATTAATTGAGAAAGAAGGATCAAGATATTCCAACATTCCTGGGTCATGCCAATGCCACAGTTGATTGCTCTTAGGAATCTTCAGCAGACCAAGTAAGTTCAACCAACCCATTTATATCCTTTATTCTTGGCCTCTTCCATGTGCTTATCCAAGTAAGTCAAGTCTTCAACATACTTGTCCATCTAAACAGCTTTAAGCTACTTATGAAAGTGGAAAGTAAGTCGGTCCACCTTATCTTGAAGTTTTTTTATGGGCTCGTCCTTCTCCTAGAGCATCGTAGCTTGGTCCACCGATACAACCTAGCATTCTCAGTCTCCAAAAATGATACCCCCTCATCGGGACCTATGTTAGTTGATTGCTTAAAACTATCAAGCCCATTCCTCAGAGAATTATTTCCTTTCTCCAAAAGGGAAGTAATTTATCGGGCACTCTCTACTTCTTGGTTCAATACCATATCATAGAAGAAGTAATATATTATAGTTTCTTATCAAAACCCCAGTTTTCACTCAAGGCCTGGTACTTAGCCTCATAATCAGAATGAAGCAATGCCTTGGAGAGTTTATGGTCTTCTTGTATTTGCTCAATCATTTCATAATAACCAATGTTATTCGTAACTGATCTGTCCAAAAGGTAATGAAGATGAATATAATACTCCTTCACTTGGTCGATCGCATCTGGTCCGAGAAAACCCAATAGATCTTCCTCAGTTAATAGGACATGGCCAACCTCAAGAATATTTTTACATCGCCTGAGTAGGTCAAATTCAGCAAAGACTATCTCTTTCTTCCTAGCATCAAACTGGAAATTTACAAGTATGAGTTTATAGAGACGAGGAGGAAAACAAATAGTATAAATAATATTGAGGATAAGGAGCAATAAGCAATCAACATCATATAAAGTTGTAAGCAAATAGGTAAAAATATGTCTTTCCATTGATCATTCCATGGTTATAGAGTCGGTTACATTGCAAAAGACAAAAAAGAAGAAATGGGAAATATATAAAGGAAAAAATAGAAAATAAATAGATAAAAGGAGTTAAACCTTTTCCTTGCCCTTCTCTTACGCATTGGTCTTATCCTTGTTAGCAGTAAGCGGGTCGGCATGATCAGCAAGCACTATATAAGATTCCTCATAACCCTCCTCTTCATCAAAGTCTTCATCCAAGTCGTGAGGAGTTCATAGGTCATGTCTCTTAAAAAGTTCAGAGTCTTTCTTGATGTCGACCTCTTTCAAAGCTTCATACCAATATTCTTAGAAAGATTGATTCCTAGAATATTCTACCTAGATGGCTACGGTAGCAAAGGCTGTCTCCCATCCCTTATTTGCAGGCTCTTCCTTATATTTCTTTCCCTTAGCCTTAAGAGCAGAATTATCTACAATCAGGTCAATAATCTTGTCTTTAACAGCCTTTTCCTGGCACTCAGCTTGAGTAATTATCATCTTGACCTGGGTCAACTCATCACTAGCAGTCTTTTGTGCCTCCTCTACTGCTTTGGTCTGGTCCTCTATAGTCTTAATCTTATCCTACTAGGCTTGTTTATCTCTCTCTCTAGGGCTTCACTAAATGATTGTAAGGATTTTTGCAACCATCAAGAGATTACTCAACATCAACAGAGGAACAAGACCTTATTTGTTCATCCTTCTCCATCACCTGATTGAAGTCGACCAAGAACTGTAAAAAAATGAATGTGTTATTAGAAGAAAGACATTGAAAATTAGTGTGTAGCAACAGAAATATTAAGAATTTACCAGGGCCAAAGTGTGAACAACCATCTCAGTTAATCGGGCTCTACTCATGGGGGCTACAGCCGACCTATCTGCCAACAAATTTCTAGCTTTTATCAACTCCATAGTCAGTCTAGGGTTGATTGCCACTAAAGCATTCTCAATTCTGCCTTGCTCGGTAGAAAACTTCTTAGCCAACTCATCAGCTTTGGCTAACTCAGTGGACTTGATGGCCAGGCAAACCTTTCTTTAACCTCTTAAAATGAGGTTCTTCACTTCGAGCCTCCTCAGTGTTAAGAACCTAAGGTCTCTTCTCAGTGGCTTGGGACTTCTTATTGGTAAGAATGGTTTTCTTGGTAGTAGGAGGAGGGGACTTGGTCAGTAAGTTAAGAATTTTTCTTTTCACCATCTAGGTAGAACGAGATGTGGAGATAGTGGTGATATCAAGGGACTCAAATGATGAAGAGGTTACCCCTTGAATAAATGCAACTCCAGCTGATTCTGCAGCTGAAGAAGTGGATACAGGTTCCTCGTCTAGGTTGATAGTAAGCTGAGGCAAAGTAAGTGGTGGTCGAGTAACAAAAGAAGTAATTGAGCTCTTGTAATCTAACAATAAAGAAGCAGCTCTGGGATGTTCTTCTCCAACCCTTTGATTGAGACCCCACAAGTATTTGAGGTCTTCAAGATTAACTTCACACTCCTTAGGCCACTTCTTTTTACTTTCATCTGTAATAAAATAGAACAACAAAGTTAGTCGACAAATCTATGAACAGATAATAAATAAAAGTAAGTTAAGAATAAAGTTATAACATATTCCACACCCTTCTTGGGGGCACCTGGGACCAATGTAACATACCCCCTCGATAAGGGGGGCATATTGTGAATTCTTAACAACAACACCATAATCCCAATAGTCCTTATTAAAATCTGGCAGATTAATTACTAAATCCTATTGCCTTACCTATTCTTCAAATAGTATGTACTATCTCCAATGGTTCCCCACTTATAGAAGAACATCAATTCAGGGATCCCAATATGAGCTTCATAGATCTCATTCAACCTACATACTCCATTCACCCCCTCCATGTGTTTGGAGCTATTCTAGCAGGAACGACATCGAAATACTGACAAAATTGAAGAAAACGTGGATTTGGGGGAAAGGTAATACCACACTCAGAGTGGAAATCCAATGACCCTCTACTAAAGAATACATGTTTATAGGACCATGAGCAATTTCTAGACCTACCCAACCAAGAATTTTTCTTTTCTTTCTAAATTCCTATATGGAATCAGCATAAACAGTATAAACCATGACTGAAATAAAGGGAAAATAGAGAAAAGATAGCTTACAGAGATCTGAAGGTAACAGCAGGAATCGAAAAATAATGGTGGCTAGCAAGTAGAAAAATATCGGAGAATAAAATATTGAAAACAAAGAAAAGCTTAGAAAAAAAATACATAAGATTTGAGGTAAAGAAAAATGAAGGGAAATTTCCATCTATTTATAGATTGCCTCAAGAATAGGGACGAAATGATTAACAGCACAAACAATTGAACTACCGTCAGCTGCATGTTTCCCAAAGTACAAAAAGACCATCGTACCCTTTGGCGGTTTGAAAAAATTTAAATTATTTATAAAAATGCCATTATCAACAGTGCCAGTAAAACATTTTACAAGTTCGGGAGGTCGGTTATCGAATAGCGCTCAAACATTATGCCGAGCAAGGTGTTGAACAAACACTCCATACTTTTGAACAATAATCAATCATGGAGCATTTAGGGCTTTTATTGTATGTAAAAATTACTCTCTTACGTGGACCAATGAACAATAGACACGTGTTCTCCTACATGGCCATCCATCTATCTTAATCGGCATTAGAGGTACTTAGTCGGCTAGAATGCCGACCAACTCCCATAATATGAACCATCAGGAATAGTAAAAGTTACTCGGATGGAAGGGCGACCAGCACCAAATGTCAAGAGTCTCATTTATTATATACAGATGTAAATGCCTGGATATATAAAGGCATTCTGTCTCTAGGGTTCCGGACCACTATTAATATATAATATTCCTTAGCTCAAAGGGATGATTCAATCAATCTCAAGCATACTATACTGAGCTATTGTGACCACCAATAATAATATCAATAGTGGACGTAGGCTTTTTATAGCTAAACCACTTTAAAAATCTTTGTCTTTTGTGTGTTTTCTTACATTACTTTTGTTTATTTATCTGTGATTATAAAATTGGACCCACTCCATTTTTAGACATCAACACTCACTATCACTAAGAATGGCTTTATATGCAACTTTGTCTTTGCCCTGTCTCTTTAGCCTAATGGGACACTCATGGGCTTTGTGTACTTTACCCTCACATTCAAAATATCTCACTTGATCATTCTCACAAACGTTCTTTCCTTCATTGACATTTTTATTTTTCTCAAAACTTCTATTTTATTTGTAAGTATTTTCTTTATTAAATTTAAGAATTTTTTTTTAATTTTTCGCAAACAAGGCAAGATCATCAAGATTAAAATCAAACTCGAAGTCGGAGTCAAAAATATTTTCCTTTTTCTTTTTAGACTGGGCTTTCAAAGCAATCCCTATTTCCTTTTTTTTTAGTTTGGGGGAACATATCTATTTCATAAGTTTGAAGATCTCCTACAAGTTCATCTAACCTATGAGTATATGAAATTCCCAACGAATTAATAACCATGACTTTAGGGTTAAAATGGGATGGCGGGGATCTCAAAATCTTTTCACAAATTTCGGCACCCAAATTAAAACTAGAATTGAATATATCGGATAATCTAGCATAAAATTTATCAAAAGTCTCAGATTCTAGTATAGTGATAGTTTCAAACTGTGTGGTGAGTCTTTGTATCTTAAAATCTTTTACCGCATTGGTACCCTCATGAGTGAGTTGGAAAGTATCCCACACTTCCTTAGACATGGTGCATGTCATGGTGAAGAAAAACTCGTCAAGGGTAGCGGCTCTAAAAATTGCACTTAAGTCACGAGAGTTAAAATTACTCAACTTAAAATGATCCTCTGTCCAAGAAATGACATGTTTAAGACTTTTTGACATTGTTGTTAGTCAGAGTGGGTGGTGTCGACCTCATTCAAGTTTTTCAATATTCATAATTTAACCCATTAAAAATTGGTAGCCTATTATACAAATTATCCATATAATCCCAAAATTAAATATCACACAGTAAATTAATGTAACCCGCTCTGATACAAATTTGAGAAAAATTGGTATCCTAAAAGAATCCGTAAAAATCAGGATCACAAGATAATTTAATGCACCTGCTCTGATACAAATTTAAGAAAGCAGCAGGGGCTATACGAATTTACTTGTATCTTAGGCCAAATACATAAATTCAATTTTTACCAAATTTTATCTTGATTTAATTTAAAGTGAACATTAAAGATAAATTTTATCAACTCCCAGCCATTTATTGACATGCTATATAAAAGAGAAAGATTACAGCAATTTTTGCATTCCTGATGAATACAAAACATAAATATCAACCAGATCAAAAGTTGCTTATTACCATATGGACAAAGCATCAACTTCTATTTTTGCATTCTTCAAATTCATGTCATCACTATCAATGTTCTGTAGTACCAATTCTCCAATTTGTTTAAGATCAAGATTAAAATAAATATCAATCCGATCATAGTATTTGTAAAAAGAATTTGTGTGCTAATGTTGATTCTAACTTGTGTGATTTGGTAATTATTTTTTATTATCATTTTAGTGCAAACAATCCCTCTTTTTTAACCTCAAAAATTTCTTTAAATGACCTTTCTTGTTGACATTTTCTTTTTGTACAGCATTTGATTCACAATATAATAAGTAAAAAAATGCAAACTTATAGATATTGTAAAGCATGATGTGGTTGAGTCTAGTAAAATGAGCTATAGTCCTTCTGATTAATAGTATACATATCAGACAACATTGAACACACTTATATAACACATCCAAAATACCAAATATGCTCTAAATGTTAGATTATTATTATTTAATCCTAAATATCCCCATAAATATTACATTTAGGTGATATGTTAACAATGGTGTTTAGCATACACCCGGGGCTTGTTTGAAACAAGATGCAAGTTTAAGGGAGATTTCTTACACCTAAAATAGTACAAAGTGCTTTTTCTACTAAGAATTAAAAGTTAAATTTTATTTTTTAACTTAAACTTAAATTTAAAATTTGACCCAAACTAATTGGTAGCATCCCATTGCTATCATAAATTAGAAAATATGATGTGTGACATTGTGAGAGAAAAATGCATCTCCAATACTAATGAAATATTTAAGAAATTCCAAGGAAAAAAAATCATAGAAATTGTGAATAAATGTTAAACTTACCAACACATGCACCATCAGCGGCACCAACGAAACCCAAACAATAACCCCCGTTTTCAACTATCTCTGCAAAAACCCCTGCAAATGAAACGAAAACTTAAAGGCAAAATAAAGTTGAATAAAACACATAGCCACCATACCAGATAGCTCCACCACATCAGCAAACTAACCCACCACCTAAATAGTAAAACATGAAACTGCAGTCATCGATATTTAACTGGTGGTCATTATCATGGAGTCCAAACATCTAAAATAAGGAGTCTGAATCGAAAAGAGAGTGAAGGGTCGAAATCGATTGGGTTTTAAATTTCTAGAGAGGAAGGAAGGGGATGAATCAATCGTAATTCAGAAGGGTTTTTTTCTTTCTTTTTTTGGGAAACATTTGAAGTATTAAAGAGGCGCCAATGTTTTTTTACATTTCAAGACA